>JAZHYW010029038.1:0-12908 GCA_037355805.1 Ixodes ricinus | reverse complement strand
TATATTGCTTTTCAAACTGCGTAGGTTAGTATGTTGCCGCCATGGAAACAACGTAGATACCGCGTACATCTACAAGCGCCCACTTTACGGGGATTTCACCTGCATGGCTGTTTTGGAAATCCGATACGTAACAAATATCACCCATGGCGATTAAGAGATTCAAATATTGACGTACGGTCTTGACAATTTTGGTTAAATTCGCATAATCGTTTGAGAAGCGTTTCGAAGCAGTTCCTAGAAGAAAGCAGTCGTTAATAAAGTCAGCGCGCCCGAACAAGCAATTCTCTGTTTGAATCCTCAAAGTTTGTGGCGAAGCGGAAGTGGCAAAATCTTACTGAAAGTCCGGTCCTGGCGATGCGTACCTGGTAGTTATTATAGTAAGAAGAGAAACTGAGGGTTGGTAATACGCAAAAGATTGCACTTCAGAAAAAAGGGTAGTATTCTGTTATCGTTGTCCCATATAAGACACCTTCGAATTTCAGATCGACGGCATTGGGCACTCATGTCGAACCGATTGCGTAACTTCCACAATAGAGGGCCTGAGCAGCCATGCGGCTAAACCGGTCCTTCCCACGCAATAATGTGCGCAGGTGTTGCTGACTAAGCAAAAAAAGTCTCTCTTTACTGGTAACACCCCAAGGAAAAAAACATACCCCTGCGAGACGTACTTTGGCTGTTTATCAGCAGTACGATATCAACTTATCAAGCTTCTGCGTAAACTGGGGCTGTCTGTTCGACTCATAGTGCGCTGTAACGTCGAACTGAAGTTTTGTGGGCGTGTTATGTGGTGACATAAGGGTGTACGTGATACCCTTTCGGAGTGTAGGGCTGTCAAAACTAACCGGAGGGCCTACCGAATAGTCAGATTTGTCATGCCAGGCCTGCCGAGTGCTTCTTCAGCACTAACACCGTCAGCAGAGATCTTCTACGGCGTAGTTTTCAATGGACATCATCACTCCTTGCCGTCAAGCTCGACATCCATCATTTATTGTACTTCTGCCGTTTTGTAGTCGAAGCTCTTCGCACATAAATAGCGCCAGCAACATGTTGGCAACCTCGGGTAAGGGAACGATCGAAGATGTCGCGCGAACCTCGTCGGAGGCCTGAGCTCAATCAGGTCTGGCATTCTTTTTAAATCTTCTACAACTTGAGGTTCGAGAGAAGTCTGACTATCCCTAAAATGGCTGGTTACAAGGCAGTTTCGATGCGTAACCTCGTCAAACATCGTCCACCAGCGCCCACATTCGTCAAACTGATGCACCAATATAAGTTCGCGGTATTTCTTAGAGGCTCTCTCTCTCTCTCTCTCTCTCTCTCTCGCTCCACGCTTTTAACGTAAGGCAAAAAACCAGACCGCAAGCCCTTCGAAATATATTCATTAATCTTCCAGGCATTACTTAATGGACTGTGACTCCGGTTTTCGAAAAGTGCCGCGTGCGCGCTGCTTCTGTTTTAAAAGTCAGACTACCATCATAGTGTACCTCCAAAAGAAATGTTTCTAGGTAAACAAATAACACATTTTGGAACATCTTTTTCAATTATTTCTACAGTAGCACTGAGATGGCTGGCAACACCGATCTGCAGAAAGGACTGCACGTTGATTTCAGTCCTTAATTCATTAAGCCGCCTTGAGCCCCTTAACTTTACATAGTAATGGCGTCAAAATGAAGTGCAATACGGTGTAAATGGATACCTGCAAGCAGAAGGTAAGTGCGTGTGCATCGCAAGACCTTAGTCTCATTGAGAGCAATACACCCGGGCACCAATTCGACGTAACGCGGCGCCTATAGTCAATGCAGACGGCCTCGAAATTCTACGAGGGTCTTGATATGCCGTAAAGCAACTTTTTAAAATAGCTTAATGTACGTTTTACTGACTACAAGTGTACCATAATCGGGGCTTTCTTGGCCCTACTGTAAAAACTCGGTGTTTTCTTGTTGTGGCCTTTGATACGTACTTAAGCCATTTAAAAAGGTTTTATCGCACCGTTCGTTATGCGCTCCTCCCAGTAAATTAACGTTGCCTCATCAGATAACTATAGGCCTGCCAATGTCGAATATGCCAAACAGTTTTGGGTGTACTATGGGGATAGAGCGGTGGCACGATTTACATCCTTTTACACCATTTTTTCTTGAGAGCGCTTCGCCAGCAAAAAGGTACTCTTCGAGCCGTTTTGGGCCTATATTGCCCCTATCAATTGTGTTCTTCAAACGCGCACAACCATGTTTTACGTAAAAACATAACCGGCTCCATTGTAAACAAGTCGGCCTGATGGCATAAATCGAGCTAGTTCACCGGGCATATCTTCCATTAATAACGCAGAATCGGTGCACCGTCCTTTGCAGAGGATGCTGATCCCTCAGGACGCGGGAAAGCAAAGCAGAAGGCGACTAAAACGAGGGACATCGAAAGTAAGTCCGCCCTGATCTGTTCCTTTCATCTGTAATCCATAGTTCACGTGTTGAATCATGAGGTTATTGCGCTTCAATGACATGATAGGGTTGAAGAATCCATTTAAAGTATTTGTAATATATTACTCGCTTCGTTCAAATGCAATCACAACCCATACAATCGGGGTCTGGGCGACTTGCCTTTCTGCAGCTGCCGGCTTTCCTGAGCTAAATAAATATCAATATCATTAAATATCAATACTAGAGGTTCCTTTAACGTCTTTCTTTAAAAACTTTTGGAGCGGAAATATTTTATTAACTAACAACTTGTCTTAAAATAAAAGTTATATATATATTTTTAACCTTGACTTCATATAAATAAGCAGAAGTCTTTATCACTCGCCTCTCGCCTGATTTAAAAAAAAAGAAGATAAATAACTAATATAAGAAATAGCATTGAAAACATAACACAAGTCATTTCAGCCTTTATGGAGATGCGTTTGTGCATTATTCATGCCATGCAACTGTTTGAAAACTGATGATGCTGGAAATCGTTTACTATAAATAATAAAGCCCTCCTGCATCTACTCAAAATTCACCGTACCACAAACCGCTCTTGACAGTTAGAAATTTGATAGTTAGAGACATGTAATGGCCGGAAAGCCCCTTCGCACTGTGAAACATTGCACTCCCGTGAAGTTTCAACTGAATTCCAACGAAACGGAAACGAAGAGCAATTAAACAATAGCTTGCGGTGGAGTTGTTTGCACTGGGATGAAAGGACGCTTGGGTAACTTGAACCTATATTTGTTCGTTTCGCACGACAGTAGTAAAACAACGAAGAGCCAAGCGATGTGCGAAATGTTCAAAATTGAGTTGACATCTAAGAGAGTTTTTTTGTTTTTATGTTTTGCATTCAGAGCACAGCTCTGAGCCGTTTACTTACGGGTTGGTGAAAAAGGGCATAGTTAATACTCACGACATGAAATACACTTTGCAAACAGATCCTCAATGTCTCTGTTAACAATATAAACTGGAACGAGATAACCAGCAGGCAATTCCTAGTTGAAGTAAATACACCGCCACAAAGATACGAAGAGAACACATGACGGGCGCTGAACACAGAATCAGCGCTCGTCCCGTGTTCCCTCCGTTTTCATCGCTCTGTGCACAACTATAGGCAGGATCCAACTTGCCGGCATCGCCACTTTAAGGGCAAATTCTAGTTTTGTCGCCGCCGGACTAGGGTCGTTTTTCCGCGTCTTTTGTAGGCAAAGCCGGCAGAAAGAGCCCAACTTAGAAATACCGCTTTGCGATTATGTTTTTGGTTAATTATGTTTCTTTTCTTCGTTTACTGTTCGAATAAATATTTCATACACCTATATGAGTTATTTAGAGGTTACTTCTCACTCCACCCTGTTCTGGTTTCGGTCCATGAGGAAATGAATAAATGAATTGATCAACGTATGAATGAATGAGTGAATGAATGAATGATTTAATAATGAAATATATTAGTTAATATGAGATATATTAAAATTATTATTAGATCAATAAATGAAGAAGTTTTAATATTAGTCATTCCGAAATTCACCTCGCTTAAAAAAAAGTACCGTTCAAAGTATTCGCCAAGCTGACCTCACCTAAACTAGTCGCCGTTTACATTCATTAGCAGCAGTGGTATACTCTGCTTCACCTTGTGTCGTACCGCAGGAAAGGCTACAAGCGCGAGTCTCCCTGCTCTCGGGCACATCTCGGCGGCACGAAGCTCTCGTGCGTTAAGAGCAGCTCCCAACGCTATGACCTCGCGCTTCTAGCCCTTCGCTGCGGTACAACATAAGCTGAAATAGGGCACCAGGCTGAAACGGAGTGTAGTAAATCCACTTTTCATCCAAACAGAGTGCACGGTCCTGCAGGGTTGCAGAGTGTACGTAGTTCAGAAACGTCTACACGAGCTCGAAGACAACTGGGACTCTTTCGTTGCGTGACTGAAAGCCGACTCTCACGCGACATCGAGCACCGCTTCGTCGAGAAAGTCTTTTTTTCTTCTTTTCTCGTGCGTTGCACAGACGAGCAAAAGGTCCAATTCTGAGAAGAGAGATTCGGCTAATAGCGGTCTTCCTCCGTTTCTTTGCCCGCGAGCACGCCATAGGATGTCCGAGGCCAAGGGAAGCGGCAGGCGCTGTCCAACGCCCATAATTGCGGTTGAGACATCGCCCCGCACGGTGCGTGCAGCGATGGCCACGAAGGCACGGGCCATAGATGTCGAGTCGGTCACCGCCGCGAATAGCGCTGCGGTCGCTAATTGCTCCGTATTATATCGTTTGAATGTTGGAATGCTGTTCTGTCCGTGTTCAGTACGTAACGTGCCATTTAGGTTGGGCTACTACGAAGCGGGGTGTACAATAACAATCATGATGATTGAAATCATGATAAATTGGACGTCACGATTTGAATCAAAACCTTTTCCATAAAAATAATTCTGAAAATAGTTTTTCTTTACCATTTGTCTATCGTTTGATGTGTGCATTTGTTTCGTACTTAAATCGAATAATCCTCGAGCAAGGAAGATTTACATCCGGCTGAACATTAGCAATAAAGCATTGTTGTTTTCAGAAAATCGGCTCATTGAACTTTCTGTCTGCTTTTCACTTCGCTCGTGAACACAAATAACGTTCTTTTGCGAGCAAATCAGGACGTGAAAGAAAGAACCAATTACTAGAAATGTAACGCCCTATACAAGAAAATCAGGATGCAAAAAAAAAAACTAAAGCAGGTAAGGCTTTTTAGCTAGCTAGAAAAATCAAGCTGTTTTTGTTCTTAGTATGTCTGAGGTTACGCCTACAAAAACTTCCTGACTAAATTTTAAATTTGGAGTGATTCTGTCTTTCGCATTGCTATCAGTGATCGGACGGATCGATCCATCCGCTTCGCTTCGTTTAAAGTGATAAAGAGCCACCATTGTTTAGCTACAGCGATTTAAATCAAGTTAACCCGGCAGTCAGATTGAGCGCGAGAACACTGAGATATGGATGATAGGCGGTGTCGTGGCAACGCCTTGCAGCCGGCGAGAACGCTAACGCATTGACAATTTGGTGACGTATAGAAACGCACTCCTTGCGATTGTAGGCGTAGCGGCTAACGCGTTCACGCGTTACTCATTTTTTTAAATTACGCTTAGATGTCTGGTACCTACATTTTGCTGCTACATATATAAAACTAAATGACATCTCCTCTTTCCGTGTGTGTGCCCCAGACGCCAAGTCATGAGCATTTACGCACCCTTCTGCTCACCTTCACATTCATCCCGCATACCTTTCAAGCCGTAAACAAGGGGAAACGAACGGATGAATATAACATTTATGCGATACGCATATGTCCAATATAATAGACCCTTTTCAAAAGTCCATCGAGCAACATTGGCGGTCACCATTGCTTGCTCACGAAGCGCGTGATTCGATCCGAGTTCTCTCCGAACGCTGACGTCAGCATCTCAGTGTCTATACGAGCTGAGCCCAGTTCACGCCGAGGCTCGATAAAGCCCTCGTGTCCAATAACACGCCTCAGAGTATGTGGGCAAGCAATGGCGGACAAGTTGTTGGCCTGGACTTTTCAAGAGGGTCTATTAACCTAGCACTTCTCTTTCACAAGTGCCAGAGGAAATAAATAAAGTAACGAGCCTTATCCTTTTTTATGAGTAACGGTAAGGGAAACTGAGTTCCTCTTACCTTGAACTAGGTAACACAGGGCGGAAACGCGTTTCTTTATTTGCATGTAACAAGTATCGTATTTGTTGTCGTCTTTTTCCGGTAACGATACCAACATTGCTGGTGGGAAACCGGAAATGAACGAAAGGCACTTGTGCACACATTTCACGATGACGTTTCAGATTAATAAAACGAACAGAACGTAAGAACGTACAGCGCAAGTGAGCCGGTGTATACTGAACATTTTGAAGCACGAGATTGAGGAATGCGAAGGTGACACCAAGATAAGAGAAGGAGAACGTTCTCATTATCTTCTCTGGCGTCACCTGTCGTATCTTCAGAGTCGTATATACGGAGAGTTTGGCCATTCATTGGGAAGTATAGGAGGCAAATGAGGAGACGCCATTGGCCGAAAGCTGGCTGGGCGTGTTCCAGGTCGTCTTCAGGAATTCGAATGGGGCCAACCAGTAAGCCGGAAATAATATCCTGGCGGTGGTTGTGAGAAACAAACTTAATAAGTCCGTCGGAGCAACTCTTGGTGACTGAAAATATGGTGCACGTGATGTTTCAATCACGGTCATCCAAACTCATGGTGGAAGAGCGCGACTAGCGGAACGATCGACATAATCCGTAACGCCAGGCGCCGAGGACCGGGAATCTGCCGTCCGAGCGGTCACACTTTGTACGAGGCAAAAACAGAGTTCGAGCGGCACATCGTTTCTTACATCCTTCTGCATGATCATGATCGAAACATCACGTGCACCCTATTTTCAACCAGGAAGGGTTGCTATATCTAACGCCTTATGCCTGTATTAAACTGCTTTTCGCTACCACCGCTGGGGATCTTTTCGGCGTCTGATTGGCCAGGAGGGCACGTCAATCCCTCTATCTGCGTCTGGTGCACGCCCTGGCTCTCGCTCCAGCTGTTCCCATTGACCGGATTCCTCAATACACGCTCCGACGTTCAACCTGATAGGTTTTCTTTCGTATAATTATACTGATGGGCCTCCGATATGAGTCACTTTATTTCTCTAGTTTACATTTAGAAAAATATACAAAGCCGGATATCCTTCAATCAGGGATGGGCGAAGTACTTAAAAAATGTATCGATTTACAAATGCAAAATACTTCGAGAAACATAGATCTAGTTACAAATCCAATTACACTTTTCTTAAAAAGTATGTAAATGCGAGATACAAAGGGAATTATAGTATTTTATCATCTTAAAATACTTTCACACATATATTTTCTTCCTATAGTCTGACATCCTAGAATTAAATGTAACCACGAGTAAAAATAGAGACCTGCCCAAAATAATGGAGGGTCTATACATATGGGTGACTTCATCTCAAATCGTGCAAAAGAACTATGGATCCTGTCCGAAGTTCTGTAAAAAATATACGTTGGATGGAAATGTGAGACTAGACCAAAACTGCAGAATTAGGACTATTGATAAAAATTTAATTTTATTGCGTTTTTGGCTTAGAAACGGCGGAAGGTATGTCTTCAGAGTTTTTGCAGCTTTCTAGCGAGTGACACATTTTGGAGTCTCGCAACGTCGAGGTTCTTCCTTTAACAACAATTAGTAACTTTGTATCACTGATTCAATACTTCGCGTAGAAGGTTAAAGTTCCCTGGAAGTGTGTTTTCTTTTATTTTATTTTATGAAATAAATATTCCTGAAGTCTTGTACTTTCGAGAATAATGGGCCAAGTTTGAATCGAGCTAGCTTTCGGTGTACAATTATTGAAGGAATAAGAAACACATCAAATTATATCTTGTATCTAAGCCTACTTAAAAGTATAGTATTGTTAATTTAGATATAGTTTATATACAAAAAGAGAACTGTAAACCTGAAAAGAAAATGTAAAAGTGCTAAATCCAACGTCATTTAAAAAGATTTCTGTTGGCTCTTATATATGCAATAAAATTTGTTTGACATATCTTATTTCACCGTACTAAGCGGTAGTGCTTGAAAGAAAAAAAGAATACATATTTGTACCTACATTCTACGTCGCCTAGCTGTGTCATTTTTGTTTTTCTTTTACTTAAGTATAATTTCTTTTTATAACATGATTCAACGTTTATTTCAGTCGAATCCACACAAAGTTCGGTAAATCTTATACATTGATAGTATTTATATATAAGGGGGTCTTCCGCACGTTCAGTTTGCTTACTTAGTAAACTACAGAAATAAAACTGTTCTAAATATGTTTAAGCGTTGTCATATAAGATAACAAAGCATATACGACGCTTGAAATGTTTTCATTCAGATAATAGAGAATTTGTGGGGAAAATCATTTTAAATAACGGAACGCCGGGCACGTCAATATACAGGACAAGCGTGCGTGATTTTTTCGTTTTTTTTTTTCAAGCAACTTTTTTTCCATGATAGCTAAGCTCGTTGAAACCTCACAATCTACAATTCTGGCACTTCTATCTTTGCGAAACCAAACATACGTTCGAAACCTCGCAGAATGATAGGGGATAGCATCCCCCGATCGCATTGCGCCACTTCGGCTCTTGCTTTCACTTGTCTGCAATTTGCACGTCTTCCCTAATTTCCCATTTTCATATTTCATTTTTGTTTTAAGATATAAGTACCTTCAAGGTTCTCATAAGCTGCATTTGCTTTTTTTCTTCGACGAAAAGTGGTGACTATAGGGCAATCCATGAGCCGAGCGGGACATAGACAGGCCGCCACCCTTTTTGACTATAGGAGTGTCGTATCCCCTTTTTAGATAGCTGTCGCTATTGATTACTTAGAACAGGCAGAGTCACTATGAAGATTACAAACGACTACCATATTATGAACCATGCACGTGGTAGAAAGGAAGAAGCTATAGACAACCTGTGATTACCAGGAGGCACTACCAGGGTTAAATCTCTGGTTCCGTCGCTTGCGATAGCGGCAGCTTTCCCTCTCGCCCTGATTTGGTGGCAGGTTATGCTGTACCCATATCTGGTACCTCATCTCAGTTTATTAGGGTTGATACGAGCTCGTCGGGCTGATTGATTATTTTTGTCTGTCTTCAGAGCGGCTGCGACGGCGGACACCATGAGCAGAGGCAGACTATTTTGTCTTGATTACACCAAGAGGAACTAAATAAGAAATAGAATGCGACCGACGCTTTCGCGAAGTTTCCGATCTAGACATCAGACTACTGAAACAACAATTGCCTGCGTAACAAGCACCATCCATCAACGAGCCCGAGAAAGTTAATGTGAACTGCTTCGAAATGTTCAGCGGTGATCTCCATTTTGTCGAAGAGCAAGACGACATCAGAGGTCCACCAAACGAAGTCGAAATTCCACTCGCGGAAGTAATTGCTCAAAACGTGAAAGAGGCCATCAGTGCTACAAACGTGAGTGTGACACATTTGAAACTTCCATCCATTCTAAAGAACCTCGTGACAAACGTGTCAGACGAGAACAAGCACAAGCAACGAAAAGAATTTTCAAAGATTGGCCACAAGGTGAATGACTTCTATCAGACAACTCCCACTGTTCAACAGCCAGATTCGCGCTCACCCAGTGCGTTCACTATGCTACTAACTTGAGGACTGCTAACGAGAACAGCTCGTCCATCCAGAAAAGTGTCGAATTCGGACCCTAGCTGTTGGCCTCTCGGACTAACAAAAAGGAAATATTCGCACTTATTCCTGAAGTGACATTGTACCTTCTTGACACTAAAGAAACTTGGAAAAGAAAGGTGTATGGGCAGTCGTCGACCCCTACCAAAGTCACCCCCTAAGCAGCAAGGATCTCGAACTCGCCATGATATACTACGTGTCGGACGATAAGGATTGCTCAAGAGAAAACCCCAGCAAATATGTTGTGCGGGTGTATTCTTATGCAAAGAAAACACTCAATGCAAAATGCTCTTTAACAACATCTATACGCGAGATGTTCAAGCAACTATAAGGCGGCTCAATCGCACATCAAGATTGGGCTGACAATGTTTTTCTCACTCCGACCCCAATGGGTAATAAAACGCCCAGAGCGCGAGGAGTGTGTCTGCATTTGTTGCGCAGACGTCGCTCTTTGCCTGGCAGCATTATCAAACGCGGGCGACCAAGAATTCAGCCTCGAAGACATTATAAGAGACTTTGCCTGTGTGCTACTGCAGACATGCATGGTGGCGAATTCAAAGTGCGTCATGAATTGGTACACAATACCGCGGGGCAAACATTTGGTTGCCAGATCTCTGGTCGTGGTTGTAAGACTCTCGGCATGTTCAAATGAATGCCAAACTGTCTCCTCAGCATACACCTTTTCTACAAGTGCGCAGCCACCTTGAATTTTGTCACTTCTGGTATGCGTTCCAACATCGTTTTTCATCACTCCGCACCGCTGGAAGGTGTTAAAGAAAATGCGTGATTGTCCCACATTCCTGTTTTGGCTCACCTATATATTTTCGGCATATTCCAGGTTGAAATCTTTTATTATTTTTTGTCCCGCAAAGCAGAAACGGAACCCACGTGACTGAGAACAAAAGGAAACGAAAGACGTCTATAGACGGCTCTGCCTGCTGTCCTAGACTAGCGCCCTCTCTCCTCTAGATGCCTCGCCCCTGTGTGGAACAAAAGACAAGCACGAAGGCCACAAATTGGAAAAGGCCTTCGAGGTGGATCCACCACTGTCTTAACCATGATTAATGATGTTGTTATTTGTGGATTTCCTACAGCCGAACAGGATAGTGTTTGTGCTTCAAGTATAAAAAGCACGACAATAAAAATAATAAAAAAAGGTAAAGGAATGTTTTTTGTATTGGTTTAATTGGTTTCAAGTTAAACCGATAAACCAGTTATAAAATAATGAAAGTATTAATCGAGTAATCGGAAGGGCAATTGATGAATCGCCCAGCCTTTTATGCTTGTTAAAAAAAATATTAATCAGTTTATTTTTTTAAGTTAGAAATTTTAAGATTTTCTAGGTAAAGAAGACATATGCATGAACTTTTTTAATTATAACAACATACTAGTCACGCATAATATTTAATGAATGGCAGACTTGTGCCCGTTACTTGAAAAATGTAATGGATTACAATTACAAAGTACCGAGCCTCAAATGTAATGGATAACCGTTACAAATTACTTTCGCTGAAAAGTAACGGATTAGTTTACTCGTTACGTTACAAATTAATTTCACGTTATTTTTCCCGCACACTCATCAAGAAAACAATAGAAGCAATCTTGATGTTTTCAAAAAATGTTCTGCAATACTACTTTCCATTTTTCATACTCAGGAAGAAGAAAAATACGATGAAAGGCGATGGTTAGAGGCAGAGTTTCTCGGCGTTGTCTTCTTGATCTTTGTTTTTCGCATATTTGTATAGGCCTTGCACGTTTTTCAAGTAATTCTAATGACCGGTCTTACCACAAAAAAAGTTTTATTTTAGGTTGATATCCTTTTCACGATGTTATTTTATTTTTTAACTTGCTTGGTCCTATGCTGCTGAATTGCCTGCTCCACTTCCTATATTATGTTCATATTTAAAAAAAAGTAACGAGTGATTGAACTAATCCGTTACCAATAATAGTAACGAAATTACATTACCAATTACTGCGCCAGAAAAGTAACGTGACAACTACAACATTACCTGAAGAAGTGACAGATTACAAGTAATCCGGTAATTATAACGGATTACTTCCCAAGTCTGATAAATGGTACATAAGCTCAAACATCATAAATACTATGGTCATGTGCGAAGCATATATATAATAATTACATAAAAGTTTTGACAATGGACTTTATCTTTTTATCTTAGAATGGAGGGCAAATATGTTTTCAACCGCACTGCGTTATATGACGAAACCATCTATGTCAAAGATATTTTATTGCACATTTAGGTTACACAAAAAAAACTCTTCATATAAATTATTTTAAATGTATCTTTTCTAATGAGGCAGAATTTTGTAATTTAACTTTTACTTTTTAAGTGTACGGTTTTTTTGTATAAACTACATATAAATTAGAATATTATAATTTTTAAATGGGCGTAGGTACAAGCTTTCACTTGATATGTTTCTTATGCCTTGAATAATTGTACATCGAAAGCTAGTTCAATTCAAACTTGACCCCTTATTGTCAAATAAGATTTGAGAATCTTTATTTCATAAAATAAAATAAAAAAACGCTTCTATAGAACAATAACACGTCTATACAACTCTTTAAAGCAAAAAAAGAGAGTTATAATTCTTGTGAAAAAAAAAAATCTAATCGTTGTGAGACTCCAAATTGGGTCAGTCGAGTAAGTTGCAAATATCGCAAGACCTATCTTCCGCCCTTTCGAAGCCTAAAACTAAAAAACGTAATACTTTCTGTAGTTCTAATTTGCAGTTTTGTTCTAGTGACACAACTTTTACCAACATATTTATATCTATATTTTTTTTAATTTTCTAAGGTCCGACCAATTTTTCCTACACGGTTTGAAATTAAATCACCCATGTACGGAAACATCAAGCGCTTAAAAGAAAGTTACAGCTCTAAAAATAAAACTTGTTTGTCATAAAATTGGCGGATACAACGTCAGGAAACACAATGTATTCAGCACGAGTTTCATCTGAAAGGTTCAGTCGAAGCAGTAAAGCCTTTTCAGACAACACGCCGTTAACGCGACGACTAAAAAAATAAATCAGTCAACCAAAAAGTCAATAATTGTACCAGCACCATTCATTCCTTGTTCTGCTCTTCCTTTTTTTTTTCTTCCATGTTTATAATGAGCAAAGCTCAGTAACTTTCATCCTCTTTGCATATAACTCCTTCGCGAAGAGCGCATAATATAGCATTTGATCGCGAAGAACATGGCCCA
>JAZHYW010029037.1:0-16417 GCA_037355805.1 Ixodes ricinus | reverse complement strand
GCTCCTTGTACTTCGTTCCGGTTACGTATTGCTGTATAATATACGAGTCAAACCGGACTTCCTCAGGCACTCGTACTGCGCGCTTAGACTCTTTGACTTCAAAAGTCTCATTCTATGCATTGTAAAAATCCAGGGCATCGGCCCTTCCGCAAAGACCTTACGTGAGCTAGTCGCTGCAATCTATGCAAAAAACTCGGCCGATAGCAAAACTAAAAAATTCACAGACTAAAAAAAAAGGTATTTTTTGAGACATGGCGAACGACTTGAAGGAAATGTACAGTCTCGCCGAATCTTTCACTATATTTTTGTAGCGTACTTTGGCAAGATAGAGAAGCGTTTTGCGAGGGCAGCATGAACGATTCTAGTACTGCGCAGTAGACGATGAAATAAGTGACAAGCTCCATTGACGTGGGTTGTACGGAGGGAGCCGCTCGACGAGGGCGAGAACAAAACGACATGCGCGAAAGGGAGCAAGAAAAAAAAATCAGCGACTATAACCGTACGAGGGAGTGTAATAACAACGTCGGAAAGCTGCCCTGGCCCTGGTATACCCTGGGCGAACGACGACTCCAGCCTCGCGAACAGTCCAGGCAAACAGCCAGGGAATCTCCGGCCATTCTGTCGCAGAGGCGGATCCAACTTCGCTGACAGAAAACGCACCGGAAATTTATCCCCGCACGTGAGGTGTCCATTAGGAGTCCCAACCAAGAGCCCCAAGTAAAGAACAGAAGCCAAAACGACACCCAACGCGCAAAAGTCGTCGTCAAAAGTGAAGCTGACAAAAAGTAAAGTTGCGCCGGGAGGGGAAAAGTTGGATGTGCAGAGAGAAGGGCAGAGGAGTCGACGCGTATATAGAATCAAGTAAAAATGGACAGGGAAAGTAAGAACTCATTGTTTCGAAACAATAGGCACGCGGACACCTCCTCTCCCTCGAGCGCCATTATCGAATGACGTCACCGTTCCTTCCGACCAATCGGAAGCTTCGGGGGTAAAAGGGAGGAGGAAAGGAGGAAGGGGGTCGCACTTGGCTGCACCGATCCGTCTGCCGCGCAGCGCTGCCGCAACGGGCAAGTTGTCGCCGTCCTAAATAGCGCACGCCAGCAAAGTATAAAGAAGCACCAATGGGAACCAAGCAGGGATACTCGCTCTCCACCAATGGGAACAGAGCTGCAGACTGTTGTCCCCGTCGCCGCCAACTGTTCGACTTGTTTTGTATGGAAGCAAAAGCTAGGCAAACGCAGGAAACCGAAGAAACATAAAAATATGTGCGAGGGGGGGGGGGTATAATGATATCGGATGGGTGTTATAGGGAGGCGGGGGGGGGGGGGGGACAGTAACACATGCGTATACTGGGCTAAGTAGGAACCAGACCTGTGCCGTCGTAGGTGTTCTTAATACGCGCCACGAATGGAACAGGCTATCCAATTACATCCCGTCTCCGAGCGGTGTGAGCCGAGATAATGGTGGGCAGCGAATCGCTTCCTTCCGTTGCAGCTTCTTTGTTTTCTTGACATACGCGAGAATTTAGATATAGAACGCTCTGAGTTCTTTCGGGGTATTCTTTTTTTTCCGTTGCGTCGGCGGCGTCGGGTGTTTACGCCACGTATTCGGGTGGACGGGAGCGGGTGTAGCGGGTTGTGCGAGGTAATTACGAGCTCGTTAATCTCAATCGGTTACGGCAACGAGGCGAAGCGAAACATTTTTTGCCGTCCGCGAGGCCTCGCACTGTACAATCCGCCCGCACAGCAGCGTGGGAAATTATATATATACGGTTTTTCGAGGCCCAGGCGAGGTGGGGATGGAATGCTTTCAAACTGCGTAGGTTAGTGGCAGCTAGTTGCCATGGAAACATCGACACCGTTGTGTACACTCTCCAAGGGGCGCCTACTTTACGGGGATTTCACCTGCATGGCTGTTTTTGGAAATCTGATACGCACAAATATCACCCATAGCGATTAAGAGATTCAAATATTGACGTACGTCTTGACAATTTTTGTTAAATTGTGTATAATCGTTTGAGAAGTGTTTCAAAGCAGTTCCTAGAAGAAAGCAGTCGTTAGTAAAGTCACCGCCTCAACAAGCAATTTTCGTTTGAATCCTCGAAGTTTGTGTTTGCGTGCTAGTGGCAAAATCTTACTACATTCATCCGCAGGAGCGTACCGTAAGTTATTATAGCAAGAAGAGAAACTGATAGCTGGTAATACGCAAAGATTGCACTCTCAGAAAAAAAGGGTGTATTCTTCACCTTCTTTGTCCCATATAAGACACCCTAAAATTTCAGTTCGACGTACAGGGCACTGATGTCGAACTGACGGTACTAACTTTCACAAGAGGCTTGATAGCCATGTGGTACAACTTATTAAAATAGCTAATGTACGTGTTGCTCACTACAACAAAAAAAGTTTCTTTTGCCTACTGTAACACTCCAGTGTTTTTTTCATGTGCCTTTGATACGTACTTTGGCTGTTTAATAAGTTGTATCGCAACCATTATCAAGCTCCTCGTAAATTTGGGGCTGTCTGTTCGACTATAGTGCGCTGTACGTCGAACTGAAGCTTTGTGGGTGCATTATGTGGGACATAAGAGGTGTAATGAGAGCACCCTTTTGTTTTAGAGTGTAGGGCTGTCAAAATTAACCAGAGAGCTTTCCGATGAGTCGATTATTACATTACTCGCCGAGTGTTTTCTTAGCCAACTAATCGGTCAAAGTGGATATCTTCTATAGTGTTTTCACGGACATCATTTATTTTTTCTGATTACTCACCATTCACGAGCATATCTGGATTGCGCGAGCAGCCAACCTTCACACGCTTTCATTGAGGCGCCGAGTGTCCCGTCTCTCTCTCCTTCACCGAATCTTTCACATAACCGCCTCTTCGTGAATCACTGCTTTTACCCCCGTGGCAGATTTTTCCCCGCTTTGACCACGTCCTGCAAGTTGCGGCCCATTTTTTCGTCAACTTCTACATACAGTAATTCAACTTACCTTTGGCAATAAACGATTGGAACATACTACCAAATGACATTGTAACCATAACTGACACACATAAATTTGCCGCCTCTGTAACCACTTTCATTTCTGCTTTAACCGACTAGTTCCCTCTTCTATTGTGTTAAAATTGTGTGCTGAAGTGTTCGATAAAGAAAAAAAACAACAAATGTACCACTCCCTTGTGTAATGCCCGTAAGGGCCTTCAAGAGATAATAAATGATGATGATGATGATGATGATCATATTCCTTGCTGTCAAGCTCGACATCCATCATTTATTAACTTTTGCTGTTTAGTAGTCGTAAGCTGTTGGCGCACATAAATAGTGCACCAACATATGGCAACCCTGTGTGTGGGAACGATCAAAGATGCCGCACGAACCTGTCGAGGTCTGAGTTCAATCAGGTCGACATTCTTTTAAACTTTCAACTTGAGGTTCGAGAGAAGTTCGACTATCCTTAAAGACGGTTAAGTTAAAGGCTAGCCTGACGTGGAACCTCGTCAAACATTTCCAAAGGTTCTAAGGCTCGCCAAACTAACGTTCAATATAAGTTCGCGGTATTTCTAGAGGCTATCTCTCTCTCTCTCTCTCTCTCTCTCCACGCTTTTAACGTATTGCAAAACCCAGACCGCAAGCCCTTCGAAATATATTCATTCTTCCAAAGTATTACTTCTTAATGGGACTGTGTTCTGTTTTCTATGTTAGTACTGCAGCGCGCTGCTTCGTTTTAAAGTCGACTACCTCATATATGTACCAAAGAAATGTTTCTAGGTAAACAACACATTTGTAACACTTTTCAATTATTTCTATAGCACTTAGAAGCTGGCAAACTGACCTCAGTAGAAAGGACTGCACGTTTATTTCAGTCCTTTAATCTATTGCCGCCTTGAGCCCCTAACTTTTAAATGCATGCCTGAAATAAGTGCAATATGTAAAATGGAACTGCATTCATGTAAGACTCAGGAGTACTCATTCGTTTGCGCAGCGTTTAGGCCTATCACGCTCAAATCCTCGAGGCATCTGATAGCCGTAGAGAACTTTTAAATAGCTATGTACGTTTTGCTGAGGACGAGGGGGCGTAATCGGGGTTTTCCTGGCCCTATGACAAAATTCGGTGTATTGAGGGGTGAGACGGAGAGCAGTGAGCGCTTCCCAGCAAAATTTGGAGCCCATCTGATCAACTCTGGCACTGTGGCGCCAAATTGGTTTTGGGGATAGAGCCGGTGGCACGATACACCCTTTCACCATTTTTTCTTGAGCAGTGCTTCGTTAGCAAAAGGTACTTCGTATGCCGTTTTAGCCTATACCCCTATCAATTGTGTTCTTCAAATGTACACAACTATATTTACAAAAATATAACCGGCCTTCATTGTAAACCAGTTGCCTGATGCACAAATTGAGCAGTTCACCGAATATTCGATTAAAAATCTTAATCGGTGCACCGTCCTTGCGATGATGCTGATTCCTGTGACGCGGGAAGGCAAAGCAGAAGGCATTAAAACGAGGGACATCGAAAAGTCCGCCCTGATCTGTTTCCTTTCATCGTAATCCATATTTCACGTATTTAATCATGAGGTTATTGCGCTTCAATGACATATAAGGTTGAAGAATCCATTTAAAGTATTTTGTAATATATTACTCGTTTGTTCAAATGCAATCACAACCCATACAATCGAGGTCTGGGCGACTTGCCTTCTCTGCGGCGCTGCGGCTTTCCTGAGCTAAATAAATATCAATATCATTAAATATCAATACTAGAGGTTCCTTTAACAGCTTTCTTTAAAAACTTTTGGGATAAATATTTTATTAACCAGACAACTTGTCTTAAAATAAAAGTTATATATATTTTTTAACCTTGACTTCATATAAATAGCAGAAGTCTTTATCACTCGCCTCTCGCCTGATTTAAAAAAAAGAAGATAAATAACCAATATAAGAAAATAGTATTGAAAACATAACACAAGTCACACTTTCAGCCTTTATGGAGATGCGTTTGTGCATTATTCATGCCATGCAACTGTTTGAAAAACTGATGATGCTCGGAAATCGTTTACTAGAAATAATAAAGCTCTCCTGCATCTACCAAAATTCACCGTACCACAAACCGCTCTTTGACAGTTAGAAATTTGATAGTTAGAGACATGTAATGGCCGGAAAGCCCTTCGCACTGTGAAACATTGCACTCCCGTGAAGTTTCACTGAATTCGAACGAAACGGAAACGAAGGGCAATTAAACAATAGCTTGCAGGTGGAGTTGTTTGCACTGGGATGAAAGGACGCTTGGGTAACTTGAACCTTATTTGTTCGTTTCGCACGACAGTAGTAAAACAACGAAGAGCCAAGCGGATTGCGAAATGTTCAAAATTTAGCTGACATCTAAGAAGTTTTTTTGTTTTTAGCTTTGTATTCAGAGCACTGCTCTCAGTTTACTTACGAGTTGGTGAAAAAGGGTATAGTTAATACTCACGACATGAAACACACTTTGCAAACAGATCCTCAATGTCTCTGTTAACAATATAAACTGGAACGAGATAACCAGCAGGCAATTCCTAGTTGAAGTAAATACACCGCACAAAGATACGAAGAGAACACATGACGGGCGCTGAACACAGAATCAGCGCTCGTCCCGTGTTCCCTCCGTTTTCATCGCTCTGTAGCACAACTATAGGCAGAATCCAACTTGCCGGCATCGCCACTTTTAAGGGCAAATTCTAGTTTTGTCGCCGCCGGACTAGGGTCGTTTCTCCGCGTCTTTTGTAGGCAAAGCCGGCAGAAAGAGCCCAACTTAGAAATACCGCTTTGCGATTATGTTTTTGGTTAATTATGTTTCTTTCTCTTCGTTTACTGTTCGATAAATATTTCATACACCTGTATAAGTTATTTAGAGGTTACTTCTCACTCCACCCTGTTCTGGTTTCGGTCCATGAGGAAATGAATAAATGAATGAACGTATGAATGAATGAGTGAATGAATGAATGATTTAATAATGAAATATATTAGTTAATATGAGATATATTAAAATTATTATTAGATCAATAAATGAAGAAGTTTTAATATTAGTCATTCCGAAATTCACCTCGCTTACAAAAAAAGTACCGTTCAAAGTAATCGCCAAGCGACCTCACCTAAACTAGTCGCCGTTCACATTACATTAGCAGCAGTGGTATACTCTGCTTCACCTTGTGTCGTACCGCAGGAAAGGCTACAAGCGCGAGTCTCCCTGCTCTCAGGCACATCTCGGCGGTAGAAGCTCTCGTGCGTTAAGAGCAACTCCTCAACGCTATGACCTCGCGCTTCAGCATCTTCGCTGCGGTACAACACCAAGGTGAAACGGAGTGGTAGTAAATCACTTTTCCATCCAAACAGAGTGCACGGTCCTGCAGGGTTGCAGAGTGTACGTAGTTCAGAAACGTCTGCACGAGTCGAAGACAATTGGGACTCTTTCGTTGCGTGACTGAAAGCCGACTCTCACGCGACATCGAGCACCGCTTCGTCGAGAAAGTCTTTTTTTCTTTTTTCTCGTGCGTTGCACAGACGAGCAAAAGGTCCAATTCTGAGAAGAGAGATTCGGCTAATAGCGGTCTTCCTCCGTTTCTTGCCCGCGAGCACGCCATAGGATGTCCGGAGGCCAAGGAAGCGGCAGGCGCTGTCCAACGCCCATAATTGCGGTTGAGACATAGCCTCGCACGGTGCTGCTGCAGCGATGGCCACGAAGGCACGGCCATAGATGTCGAGTCGGTCACCGCTTGAATGGCGCTGCGGTCGCTAATTGCTCCGTATTATATCGTTTGAATGTTGGAATGCTGTTCTGTCCGTGTTCAGTACGTAACGTGCCATTTAGGTTGGGCTACTACGAAGCGGGATGTACAATAACAATCATGATGATTGAAATCATGATAAATTGGACGTCACGATTTGAATCAAACCTTTTCCATAAAAATAATTCTGAAAATAGTTTTTCTTTACCATTTGTCTATCGTTTGATGTGCATTTGTTTTGTACTTAAATCGAATAATCCTCGAGCAAGGAAGATTTACATCCGGCTGAGCATTAGCAATAAAGCATTGTTCTTTTCAGAAAATCGGCTCATTGAACTTTCTGTCTGCTTTTCACTTCGCTCGTAAACACAAATAACGTTCTTTTGCGAGCAAATCAGGACGTGAAAGAAAGAACCAATTACTAGAAAGGTAACGCCCTATACAAGAAAATCAGAACGCAAAAAAAAAAACTAAAGCAGGTAAGGCTTTAGCTAGCTAGAAAAAATCAAGCTGTTTTTGTTCTAGTATGTCTGAGGTTACGCCTACAAAAACTTCCTGACTAAATTTTAAATTTGGAGTGATTCTGTCTTTCGCATTGCTATCAGTGATCGGACGAATCGATCCATCCGCCTGCCTCTGTTTAAAGTGATAAAGAGCCACCATTGTTTAGCTACAGCGATTTAAATCAAGTTAACCTCGGTAGTCAGATTGAGCGCGAGAACACTGAGATATGGATGATAGGCGGTGCTCGTGGCAACGCCTTGCAAGCCAAGGCGAGAACGCTAACGCATTGACAATTTGGTGACGTATAGAAACGCACTCTTGCGATTTAGAAGTAGCGGCTAACGTACTTACGTTACTATTTTTTTTTAAATTACGCTTAGATGTCTGGTACCACATTTTGTTGCCACATATATAAAACTAAATGACATCTCCTCTTTCCGTGTGTGCTCCTAGACGCCAAGTCATGAGCATTTACGCACCCTTCTGCTCACCTTCACATTTATCCCGCATACCTTTCAAGCCGTAAACAAGGGGAAACGAACGATGAATATAACATTTATGCATACGCATATGTCTAATATAATAGACCCTTTTCAAAAGTCTATCGAGCAACATTGGCGGTCACCATTGCTTGCTCACGAAGCGCGTGATTGGATCCGAGTTCTCTCCGAACGCTGATGTCACACTCAGTGTCCATACGAGCTGAGCCCAGTTCACGCCGAAGGCTGATAAAGCCTCGTGTCCAATACACGCTCAGAGTATGTGGGCAAGCAATGGCGGACAAGACGTTGGCTCGGACTTTTCAAGAGGGTCTATTAACCTAGCACTTCTCTTTCACAAGTACCAGTTAGGGTAACAACAAAGTAACGAGCCTTACTTTTTTTATGAGTAACGGTAAGGAAATTGAGTTCCTCTTACCTTGAACTACGTAACACAGGGCGGAAACGCGTTTCTTTTATTTGCATATAACGAGTATCGTATTTTGCTGCCTTTTTCCGGTAACGATACCAACATTGCTGGTGGGAAACCGGAAATGAACGAAAGGCACTTGTCCACACATTTCACGATGACGTTTCAAATTAATAAAACGAACAGAACGTAAGGGCGCAAGTGAGCTGGTGATATATTGTGAACATTTTGAAGCAATCCGAACTGAGGAATGCAAGAGGTGACACCAAGAGAAGAGAAGGAGAACGTTCTCATTATCTTCTTGGTGTCACCCGCGTTCTTCAGAGTCGTACGGGAGAGTTTGGCCATTCATTGTGAAGTATAGGAGGCAAATGATGAGACGCCATTGGCCAAGAGCTGGCTGGGCGTGTTCTAGGTCGTCTTTCAGAAATTCGAATGTGGCCAACCAGAAGCCGGAAATAATACCCTGGCGGTGGTTGCGAGAAACAAAATTAATAAGCGCGTCAGAGAAACTCTCGGTGACTGAAAATATGGTGCACGTGATGTTTCAATCACAGTCATCCAAAATCATGGTGAAAGAGCGCGACTCAGAGGAACGGTCGACATAATCCAGTACGCCAGGCGCCGAGGGCCGGGAATCTGCCGTCCGGGCGGTCACACTCTGTCCGAGCAAAACAGAGTTCGAGCGGCCCATTCGTTTCTACATCTTTCTGCATGATCATGATCGAAACATCACGTGCACCCTATTTTCAACCAGGCAGGGTTTCTACATTTAAGGCCTTAGGCTCTTATTAAAACTGTTTTTCGCTACCACCGCTGGGGGATTCTTTTCGGCGTCTGGTTGGCCAGAGGGCATGCAAAGCCCTCTATCTGCGTCATGGTGCACGCCCTGGCTCTGCCCGCTGCTCCCATTGAACAAATTCTCTCTATACACGGCTCTGGTATTCTCAGTTTTGGATATAGGCTTCAAAATGTTCGAATTAATATAGGTTTTCTTTTTCATACTATTATACTAATGGGCTTCGATATGAGTTAACACATTCACTTAATTCTTGAGTTTACATTTAGAAAAATATACAAGGAGGCCGGATATCCTTCAATCTGGGATGGACGAAATACTTAAAAAATGTATCGAAAAACAAATGCAAAATGCTTCGACAAAAAAAGATCCCGTTACAAATTTAATTACACTTTTCTTAAAAGTATGTAAATACGAGATACAAATGGAACGATTCCACATATATATTTTCTTCTTATAGTCTGACATCTTAAATTAAATGTAACTCACGAGTAAAAATAGAGACCGCGCCCAAAATAATGGGTGGGTCTATAAATATGGGTGACTTCATCTCAAATCGTGCAAAAGAACTGTGGGTCCTTCCGAAGTTCTAAAAGATATATGTTTGATGAAAGTATGAGACTAAAGCAAAACTGAAGAAATAGGACTATACTGATAACAATTTTGTTTTGAGTTTTTGGGTTAGGAACGGCGTGAGGTTTGTCTTGAGAGTTTTGCAGCTTTAGACGAGTGACACACTTTGGAGTCTCGCAACGTTCAGGTTCTTTTTTAACAACAATTACAACTTTGTATTACTGATCCAGTACTTCGCGTAGATGGGTTATTCCCTAGAAGTGTGTTTCCTTTTATTTTATTTTATGAAATAAATATTCTTGAATCTTGTACTTTCGTCAATAATGGGCCAAGTTTGAATCAAGCTAGCTTTCGATGTACAATTATTTAAGGCATAAGAAACACATCAAATGAAATCTTGTATCTAAGCCTACTTAAAATTATAATATTGTTAATTTATATGTAGTTTATATTCAAAAATAGAACTGTAAACCTGAAAAGAAAATGTAAAATCACTAAATGAAACATCATTTAAATATGTATGTACATAATATTTTTTTGACGCGAAAAGCTTTCTGTTTGCTTTTATATATGTAAATAAAATTTACTTGACATATCTTGTTTCGTCGTATTTAGCAGTGCGTTTGAAAGAAAAAAAGAAGACATACTTGTACCTACATTCTACGTTGCATAGCTGCGTCATTTCTTGTTTTTTTATTGAAGTATAATTTATTTTTATAACATGATTAAACCTTTCATTTGTTTCGAGCTCACACACAGTTCGGTAAAACTTATACATCAAAAGTATTTATAGTATAGTCTTCCGCACGTTCAGTTTGCTTACTTAGTGAACTACAGAAATGAAAAGTATCCTAAATATGTTTAGGCGTTGTCATATGAGATTAACAAGCAAATATACGTCGCTTGAAAAGTTTTTAGCTCAGATAATCGAGCATTTGTGGGGTAAAACATTTCAAACCGACGGCACGCCGAGCACGTCAATATACAATTCAAGCGTGCGTGATTTTTTTCATTTTTTTCTTCAGACAACTTCTTTTACACGATAACTAAGGTCATTGAAACCTCCCAATCTACTAATTGGCACTGCTATCTTTACGAAACAAAACGTACGTTCGAAACCTCGCAGAATGATAGGGATGGCATCCCCCGATCGCATCGCGCCGCTTCGGCTCTTGCTTTCACTTGTCTGCAATTTGCACGTCTTACCTAATTTCCCATTTTTCATATCTTATCTTTTGTGTTCCGATATAAGTACCTTCAAGGTTCTTTTAAGCTACATTAGCTTTTTTCTTCGACGAAAATTGGAACTTAAGGGAAATCCACGAGCCGAGCAGGACATAGACAGGCCGCCACCCTTTTTGACTAAAGGAGTGTCGCATCCCTTTTTAAATACCTGTCGCTATTGATTACTCCGAACAGGCAGGGTCACTATGAAGATTACAAACGACTACCATATCATGAACCACGCACGTGGTAGAAAGGAAGAAGCTATAGACAGCCTGTGATTACCAGGAGGCATACAGGTCTAAAGCTCTGGTTCCGCCGCTTGCGAAAGTGACAGCTTTTCTCTCGCTTGCTCCGCTGGCAGGTTATGCTATCCAGATATCTGGTACCACCAGGCACGTAGCCAGGATTTTGTTTCCGGGGGGGGGGGGGGCACCCATGACAAAATGCTGTATGAGGAGGAGGAGAAAGGCCCCAGCAAAATTGAAGATTTTTTTTTTGGGGGGGGGGCCAAATTTATGCTTCTCCCCCCCAAAAAAGAACTTCAATTTTCCAGGGGAGGGGGGCTGGGCCCCATGGCCCCCCCCCCCTCCCCGGCTACGTGCCTGGGTACCACATTTCAGTTTGTTAGGGTTAGCAAGAGCTCGTTGGGCTGGTCATTTTGGCTTCAGAGCTGCTGCATTGACGGACATCTTCAGCATGCAGAGGCACGCTCTTTTGTCCAGATTAGACCAAGAGGAACTAAAACAGAAATAGGAATGCATGCGACCGACGCTTTCATGAAGTTCCCGACCTGGACATCAGACTACTGAAACAACAACTGCGGAACAAGCGCCGTCAGCGAGCCCGACAGTGAGTAATGTGAACTGCTTCGCAATGTTCAGCCGCGATCTTCATCATTTTGTCGAAGGGCGAGACGACATCAGACGTTCACCAAACGAAGTCGAAATTCCACACTCGGAAGTACATTGCTCAAAACGTGAAAGAGGCCATCAGTGCTGCGAACGTGAGTGTGACACCTTTGAAACTTCCATCCGTGTTAAAGAACCTCGTGACAAACGTGTCAGACGAGAACAAGCACAAGAAACGAAAGAATTTTCAAAGATGGGCCGCAAGGTGAGTGACTTTTACCAGACAACTCCCACCGTTGAACAGCCAGATTCGCGCTCACCCAGTGCGTTCACTATGCTACTAACTTGAGGACCGCTAACGAGAACAGCTCGTCCATCCAGGAAGGGTGTCGAATTTGAACCCTCGTTGTTGCCTCTCGGACTAACGAAAAGGAAATGTTCTCACTTATTTCTGAAGTAACAATGGCACCTTCTTGACAAGTCACAGAAACTTGGAAAAGCAAGGTGTATGGGCAGTCGTCGACCTCTACCAAAGTCACCCCTCAAGCAGCAAGGATCTCGAACTCGCCATGAAATACTACGTGTTGGACGGTAAGGATTGCTCAAGAGAAAGCCCCAGCAAAGATGTTGTGCGGGTGTATTCTGATGCAAAGAAAACGCTCAATGCAAAATGCTCCTTAACAACATCTATACGCGAGATGTTCAAGAAAATAAAGGCGGCTCAATCACGCATCAAGATTGGGCTGACAAAGTTTTCTCACTCCGACCCAAATGGTAATGAAACGCCCAGTGCACGAGGAGTGTGTCTGCGTTTGTTGTGCAGACTTCGCTCTTTGCCTGGCAGCAATATCAAACGCGGGCGACCAAGAATTCAGCCTCGAAGACATAAGAGACTTTGCCTGTGTAGCTGCTGTAGACATGGGGTGGCTAATTCAAAGTGGGTCATGAATTAGTAACACAATACGGCGGAGCAGACATTTGGTTGCCAGATCTCTGGTCGTGGTTGTAAGACTGTCGGCATATTCAAATGATTGTCAAACTGTCCCCCAGCATACACTTTTTCTACAAGGGCGCAGCCATCTTGGATGCCGTCACTTCTGGTATGCGTTAGAACATCCTTTTGATCACTCCGCGCCGCTGGAAGGTGTTGAAGAAAATGCGTGATTGTCCCACATTCTTGTTTTGGCTCACCTATACATATTTTCGCATTATTCCAGGTTGAAATCCTTTATTATTTTTTCCTCCCGCAAAGCAGATAGGGATCCCACATGACTGAGAAGAAAAGGAAACGAAAAACGTCAATAGACGGCTCTGCCTCGCTGTCCTAGAGGAGCACCCTCTCTCCTCTAGATGCCTCGCTCCTGTGTGCAACAAAAGACAAGCACGAAGGCCGCAAATTAGAGAAGGCCTTCCAGCTGGAGCCAGCACTGTCTTCTCCATGAGTCATGACTAATAGTGTTGTTATTTGTGGGTTTCCTACCGTCGAACAGGATAGTGTTTCTGCTTTAAGAATAAAAAGCACGACGTTGAAAATAATACAGAACAAAACGTTAAAGGTAACTTTTTTTGGTATTGGTTTACTTGGTTTCAAGATCAACCGATAAACCAGTTATAAATTAATGAAAGTATTAATCGAGTAATCGGAAGGACAGTCGATCAATCGCCAAGCCCTTTATGCTTGTTAAAGAAAAGGAAAAACACATATTTTTCAATTTATATTGTTTGAAGTCAGAAATTTTAAGATTTTCTAAGTAAAGAAGACATATGCACGAACTTATATTTTAAAAATTATCATAACACACCAGTAACGCATAATTTTTAATAAATTGTATATGAGCTCAAACATCATAAATACTATGGTCAATGTTCGAAGCATATATATTATAATTACATAAACGTTTTGACAACGGCCTTTATCTTTTCATTTTAGAATGGAGGAACAAATATGTTTTCAAATGCACTGCGTGTTATGACGAAACCATCTATGTCAAAGATATTTTATTGCACATATAGGTTACACACAAAAAACTCTTCATACAATTTTTTTAAAGTATTTTTTTTAATGAGGCAGAAGTTTTGTATTTTACTTTTACTTTTTAAGCTTACAGTGTTTTTTTTTCGATTATAAACGACTTATAGATTAGAATATTATAACTTTTAAATAGGCGTAGATACAAGCTTTCATTTGATATGTTTTTATACCTTGAATAATTGTACATTGAAAGCTAGCTCGATTCAAACTTGATTCATTATTGTCTAATAAGATTTGAGAATTTTTATTTCATAAAATAAAATAACAAAACGCATCTATAGAACAATAACACGTCTATAAAAATCTTTAAAGCAGAAAAAAAGTTATAATTTTGTGAAAAATAAAAATATCTAAACATTGTGAGACTCAAAAATATGTCAGTCGTGAAAGTTGCAAGAAATCGCAAGACCTATCTTCCGCCGTTTCGAAGCCTAAAACTCAATAACGTAATATTTTCTGTAGTTCTAATTTGTAGTTTTGTTCTAGTGACACAATTTTCACCAACATATACGTATATATATATATATTATTTGAAATTTTCTAAGGACCCATCAATTTTCTTACACGATTTGAAATTAAATCAACCATGTACCGAAAATCAAGCATTTAAAAGAAAGCTACAGCTCTAAAAATAAAACGTGTTTGTCATAAGATTGGCGGGTACAACGTCAGGAAACACAATGTATTCAGCGCGAGTTTCATCTGAAAGGTTCGGTCGAAGCAGTAAAGCCTTTTCAAACAACACGCTGTTAATGCGACGACTAAAAAAATAGATCAGCCAATTCAAAAAGTCAGTAATTGTACTCAGCCTCGTTCATTCCTTGTTCTGCTCTTCCCTTTTTTTACATGTTTATAATGAGCTAAGCGCACTACGTCTCAATCCTTTTTGCATTTAACTCCCTCGCGAAGCGCGCATAACATCCAGCGTCTCCAGCCTCGCCGCTCGCCCTGCCGCGGCGGAAACGGGAAGCGCTCTAGTGAGGGTCCCCCTGATTCTCCTGCTCAGCGGGCAAGGCGGAACTGCTCGCGATCATGGCCTGCGAAATGTCGTTTCCGGAATGCCAACAAGGCACTCTTTACCGTCCCAGTGAGAGCGCCGCGGCCCGGTATGGGATTGCTGCTTGATTAACGAGAAATTGAGTATTGCGCAGCAAAGGCAAACGCAAGCGCTGTGCGTTTGCGTTGGGTGGCTGCTCCGCGTTTCGCCGTGCGCATCGTTGCCATGCTCGACCCTGTACCGCAAGTTACATTTCGGGTTCCGACGCGGCGTCCGGAATACGCCAAAGCTAACGCAAATACCTGGCGCCGCGTTCGCTCGCCATCGCCATGCCTATGCGAACTCACCACTGTCGTCACCGTTTGCCAACACCAACGAGAACAGTATGCTGCAGTGAGCAGGTGCGCAGAAGCAGGTAAACGTTCTTCAAACTGGAGAAGGAGGTGATGGCGTCAGGCGGGCGTTGAAACAAATACGAAAGATGAAATAACAAATAAAAAAATAATCAATTAAAAAATACTTTTTTTTTATTATTCATATGATAATGAGGGGGGGGAATTTGGTCTGGAAGGATATTGGCGGCGACTTTGGAAGTTTTGCCGATTGTCAAAAGTTAACGCTACTTTAACAGCATCCTCAAGTAATCTAATTTTACATGAATTTCTCACATTAGCTAGGGTTTTGTCATTGATTTTAGACTTGATTTGTTTTATAACTTTGATAATTGAAAATGCTGCAATTGGCACCAATGATGATATTTAGTACACTTTAGATTGTCATACTTGTTCGCGTGTTCTGAAATTAGATCATATAAGCAATCAATTATTTTCGAGCTTGAAAATGAAGTATTAAAAATATCTTAATATTAATATTTATATTATTATTAATACAAATTGCGGCAATGTATGCCCTCAATTAACGCTACGATCACAGAAATACGCCATTTAACCATTACCGTTTTTTCTGAAAGGTGTCATTTGTTTTCTTTTATCACATGAAGACCTCTGACATCGTTATCAAGATAGACCAACAGTCTAACGCTGGATGCAATATAAACTCATGCGTCACGCGTTGCTTTAAAAACACGCAAACTTCAGCTGCCTCACTCGGATTCCGTCTTTGAATTTTTTGAGTGAGAACAGCGTTTCTTAATTCATGCGTTTTGTGAACATATCGTATAAACTGGATTTATTCTGTCATTCTTCTTCTGGAAAGATATTAAAGCAATTAATCTTCTAAATACCCCAAAAGCCATTGAAAGGCCCGCAGTTCATTGTTTCATATGACAATTATGTGAGCCAGAAAAGGTAGCAAGAACGCACAAATATCCGCACTGAATTTTTCAACAACTACAGCATTATATGTTACCTCTAAGGTGTATGAAAGACCCTGTCTTTAAAGGGACGAACGTTTCCGCGAACAACTTCTTTAACTAAATAATTACGGTGTGAGACACATTTTGAGTTATGAAAGAATCTGAAATTAAGACCGATACCGAGAAATTAAATCCAAAATAAAGGTAAGTTTCGGTTTTGCTCCGGAATTAAAACGTACCTCCTGGCCTAAATATTACGCTAAATACCGTTTTTGTTTTCAGGATAAAGAGGTGACCTGCGCTTATAACACCCTAGCTCCCTAGTATTACCAGAAATAATTTGTGTCGCTCAGTGAAGCCAGCAAACTAGACAGGCTCAGCAGCGGCACGCACCTCCGACCCTCACTAAACCGGCCATCTTGGAAAACGAGTGGCGCCACCTATAGTGAATTGGAGTCGCGAAT
>JAZHYW010029036.1:0-38853 GCA_037355805.1 Ixodes ricinus | reverse complement strand
ACAACTGTTCAGAAAGTACCCAGGCCGAAATAGAAAGAGAGTTTGTCCACCGGCTATTAGCAGGTTGGCGGAGCAGACGAGGATCAACATCAGCTACATGGTAAGAATCCTAGTCTTGAACATTCGGTACGCTCCACTTCCCGCAAAGCACTTAAGATTCAACGCTGCAATCTGGGCAGCTGACGAAGCTCAAAGACTGAGAATGACAAGGCGCAAGCTATCGCCTAGTTTTACATCGCAGCCTGTTTTTTTTGTTTTTTTTTCCGGTGGGGGAGGGGCTAAAAAAAAAAAAAAAACAACATTATTTCAGCCTCAGCATTCGTTGAGTCTCCTTTCAGTCTCAAAAAGGTTACCAACAAGAAGGAAAAATGTTCACTGGCAATTACTTTTGCTGAAAAAAGTATTTAATTGATGCACAATCACTAGGAGAAGAAAAGTAGTTGGCCGTTACTTCTTTCATTGCATGGTTCCCAAAATTAGCGATTTTGTTGCCGGAATGAAGACTGGGGTTTTCGTACTGTCGACTGGTGGATGAATGATTATAACCATTGTATCTTTCTTAATCCCCGATTTCCGGTGTAACCCCTGTCACAGACTCTGTCTGAGAATTTCTAATAGGAAACTTGTACAAACAAACGTTGAGAACAGAGGGGAAGATAGTAATGAATACAAGTAATTTTAGTACAGCTGTGCAACGGGTTATTCTTTGGTGATTACTTCCTAACAAATGTATACGAACATTACAAATGTAATTTCTAAAAAGTAACGATTAGCAAGTTGATTGTTCGTAACCAGGAACGTAAATTGCCTGGATTGCAGATCCAATTCATCTACTTATAAAAGCAAACGTACCAGTTTTTTTCTTTGCCCTTTTTAGAGTATTGTTTATAATTCAGAACGGCTTGAGAACCAGAACAGAAGTCCGCTGTTTTTTCCTTCTGCTACGTACTTGAAGCTGGTAATTTCGATCTGAGGTGCCAAATACCCGCGTCAGCCTTCTGACGTATTCAATGAACCCATTCCCCGAGACCTCCTTGAGTGCCAAGAGCGCTCCCTGACGTCCAACCGACGAAAAGCGAAGAAATTGAGACCGTATATAGAGGCCTGGCTCGCTGGCTGACCCAGAGAAAAAGTATACAGCTCGTTGTTAACGGATGAGACACTACGTCGAACGAAGACGTCGACAAACATCAACGGCCCGTACCGCGTACAACTCGGGAGGGCACATGGGTCGTGAAGGGGCCACTATTTTCAAGAAAGATATTACGAGAAGAAATTTCAAGAGTAGTTTTTTTTCACTCTTGTTTTCCCGTTGGATTTTTCGGCAAATACTCCATCTTGATTGGTAATCTCCTTCAGATTCTAGTACGCTTTTTGTTTTTGTTTTGTTCTTGTGGATAATATTATTTTAAAGAGTACCTTTTTATTGATGAATTTGTGTTGTCGTTTAAAATTTGTATGGCGTTAAAGACGTAATGAGAAAGTGAAGAAATCTATTCCGGTTCAGACTTAAAAAAATCGTTGCCTGCGTTGTGAGGCCTGGAGGACATTTACAGATGGAGGCGATTGCTTGGGAGCTGATTGCCAGTTCCTTCAGGCAATAACATAGCTCGATGAGAGACAAAACGGTCAAATAGACAAGGGTACCCTTGAGTTTTCGTCATATAGGTACATCGAAATGAAAAGGCACCTATCAAGAATTTAATCCACCCTTCACTTAATCTTCCATTTTATCAATTGCCATCAAATCTTTGATTTAAAATGCGGTGATGCGGCAAAAAAGTAGCCTTTAACACTGGAGTTTAGTTCACATTTCGACGGCTCTCAGCACGCAACAACAACGTAAAGATTTGTATGACGCTTGGTGCTATGAGATAAAAACGCGACATGGCACGATAAAAAAATATATATTGATTAAACAATATACATAAATAGATCTGAAAACATGGGTTTGCTCGTATAAGGAGCCTATCGTTCAACACGACGCACATAAAATAACCGTAAAATAAGTGATAAAAATGCTCGCTTTAAAACTTTTAGCAAATAATATACGGCTAAAGGAAAAATCACGCAATAATGGCAAAGCGTACACGGTAATAACAAATCATGCATCACTAGCAAGGTACAAAAGGGATAAGAATGCGCATGTTTATCTGCCTGAAGGAGAGGCAAAACTCGCAGTCGGCACTGGTTACAGTAAGTTTACAAAACTGATGGAGCGGATAGCCCCATGCATCTCATTATCACCCTCAGCCAATAAGATTGCCCTATCAGTTGATAAGCGCACCGAAGAACCAACTGTGCCAAAGACGCGATAAGCGCCGCTGTTAAGCTGTCCGTGACTATATAGCTTTCTCTTATTACTCCTCTTTTCTCGAATTCATCACCGAGTTTTACATATATTTATGTTAGGCCCATAAAGAGGAGATTTTTGGCGCATTTCCCATGAAGGTAAAAGGCGGCCTTATTCCAGGCGTTTTGCCGTGACAAGATTCTGAAGCGAAGCGCGAAAAGCGATGCGATATCTCTTTATAGTAAACAATAAGGTGGTCAGTCAAGATCACTTGTGATTACAACACTGTGAACAAAAACTCGAACGGAAGTAAACTGCACATCAGCCATGAGAATTGCGCAGAAAACAGTAAGCGAAAGAAAGCGTATTGTGTTGCGCACCATCCATATTCCGAACTCTATAATCGCACCTTCATTTGTAGTCAAATTGCCTGCTTCACGTGTTTTCGCGATTTCGCGGTTTCGATGTTATAAATCACAACTTCCATCACGCTTTCTTTTCTCTACGCAGACGTAGCAACCGCGAAACGCCATGTAAACCTGTACAGTGAACTGGCACTATTGCATCTGTAATTTTAGTGCAATTGGCAGGCACTAAAAAATCGCCAGAGTGGTATGGCGTTACCAGAATTAGGTAGCCGAGAACCCCGTCCATGGATATAGATACTTCGATTATTCTCGCGAAATAAGTAAACCATAACTGTCCTTTCTGATTGCCATGGCAATTAATGGAACTTAAAGGGCGATTGCAACAATTCGTTGTACTTTGCGCAAATACCACTGGAAACGGACCCCTGACTAATGACCTGTAAACAGTCAGCAATATACCACGCAATAGAAGTCCCAGAAAAAATAAAGAAAAATGAGAGGCGTTCATTCCCTCAATCCTCAAAGCGAACAAGTATTACCTGATCTGAAAGCTGATTATATGCCGCCAATGCGATCATACGCGCTGCTGGCAGCCAGGACACGCTGAGTTCCTGACATTGTTATGGCTCAAGCATTATCGTCGTTGCAGCGATTGACACGCGCCACCACGTTTCTCGAGCTAGGAATTATCACGGTTCAAATCGAGTGCCCATGCAATGCTCGGTTCCACCCAGAACCATTCAAATATCGACATCGGAGTTCTTTATCCTTACGTTACGGTCGTTTCAACGGCAGCAGATTGGATGAAACACCACTTACTGGAAACGCAACAAGCGAATTTCAGCCAGTGGCGTTGCATGTGAGTAACCCTACCTACCAGTGCCAGTAAGCTCAAAGTGAAATATCTAATTGAATATCGTTGCACAGTCTCTTTTAATTGAAGCACATCCGTATACCTTATGGCAATTCAAAACAGCGTTAATGGTCAGTGCTGCCTGTTTAGCTGATATCTACGTGGTCGTGTCAACAAGGGTATGGTATTTAATCAAAGCGATTAAGACGGTGCCAAGAAGTTTCAACATCCAATAATTAGCAAGTTGTTTCCCAAACGTTTTCTGAAGTTCTTACTTTCAGCATAGTCAAACGAACCGCCGAATGACATGGAAACCGGGGCGAGGGACAAAAAAAAAGGACGGACAGACACGAAAGGAGGGAGGGGACAAAAAGGGATTTACATGACACACGAGCAGGGGACAAAAAAGGACGGCCAGACACACGGTTTCCTGTGTCTGGCCGTCCTTTGTCCCCTCGCTCCAGGGTTCCCACACCCATCTTAACCAGTCATTGGCCTACTTGCTTAACGCCGAATAAAAACTGCAAAAACCATAGCCAGTCCCAAAACTCATTCACGCAATACAGTCAAAGTCTGGTAGCGGTTACGGGGAGGCAGGTTATGCAGTATGTCGGCTTTGCTCCTGACTCCTTCCTGCGCTTCCCCAACCCAGAAAAGCGACGACGAACTGCGCAACAGTTCCAATCGCCGGGCTTTTCCTGCTCGTGAACCTGGCGAAGATCGAGTTCCTGTGTGGCCGGGACAAGCGCCTTCTAGACGGCGTTGTCTCCGCCGTCCCGTCGACAAGGAGGCGCGCACGACGGACTTGGACGGGGCCAGCCCCTACCTGACGATGCCCTGTCCCTCCCCTCAGAAGTCCGCTATGCCCGCGTGGAAGCCGCTGTCGTGCCCGCTCCGACCACACCTGGCCGCCGCTCTTTATTCTTGCTTAACGTTCAGGCCAGCGCCATTTTCACTCCTCCCTTCTCCTCCGTCGCGCACCGCGGTCGCGTGCATGAGAGACGACCTTTTTGTGTGTGCGCGCCTGTTGTTTTTCTCTCGTTTCCACGTGTGGCTTTGTCTTCAGAAACGTTCCCGTTCTCGGAGAAGTGCGCGAGCGCGCGCGCAGTTTTTCTTCGCCCGGGCTTTTGAACTTGAGTCTGAGTATCTCACGCCTGACGGCTTCCTCCCGTCTCGTGGTTACGGTCAGATACTTGACGAGTGCTGGCGGGCTCTGCTGCGCGCCGCTGCTGCTGCGACGAGATCGCATCTTGCGAATAGCCTGATGCGCCTACCTCCGCCTCCGCTGGCGGAAAACTGCGGTGTGGACGGGGACCGAAATCGAGCGGCGGTCGCTGGTATTCTGGCGTGTGTCTTGCGGGGAAGATGGGCGTCAGCAGAGCCGAAAGGGCTAGACAGCTTGGCAACAATCACCAACATTGATGCGTACGGAGGGCTGAAATCGAAAGGGACGCATGCAGTGGCTACGTCTCTCCGGACTATATATATAATACGGTGCGATGCAAGCGGATTGTCAGTTGCAGGTCATCGTCGTAGTTCCTGTCCAAAGCCGAAGAAGGTGAACGATACTCACGGGTCTCCTTTTGCAGAGGAAGCTCCGAGCCGTGGAACCCGTGACAGGCTGGTACGTGGAAACGGCTGAAGTAACAATGGGTCACAGCTGCATGCGGCGGCATTGGGATTAGGATCTCGTATAGAGCGACCCAGCGAGCAGCCAGATCTCGTGATTAAAAGCCTCCGGGGTTCACCGGGATCGAGTACCCGTACTCGTACTGCCAATTGCCAAAAGCGGCGATTACCTTGGATCAAGAAGTAAGACAGGTCTGGCCGTCTTTCTAACCCGTACTGGTCATGTTGCAGCAACCTGAACGTCCGGACCAGGGCGACGTCCTGTCTCGATTCCCGTTGGGTCAGTCGCTGATCACGAGGTTATATTCTGAAAACGCTGACGCTTATTGCACGAAAAACACAAGACACGACACCGAGAAGATAATCATCGTTTATATGCTACTTAGCTAACACATGTCTCGATTCTCTACAGCATAGTAAAATTTAACACCCTGTCAGACGACTACGTGAAAAACCTTAAAAACAACTTCCTAAAAGAAAAAAACGGCAATTTCAGTTGACGATTTTGTTTGCGCATCGACGAGATTCTTTAACGAAGTTCGTCTGAAGGCTTTGATAGGGGTTAACCAACGGAAGAAGCTATAATCACAGCCCACGTTCTTTGTCAATTCATGCGTAAGAATAACTTGTCGTCATTGGCTGCGTCAGACTTTGTTCCGCTGCCTTCGTGTCTTCCTGATCTTGAGCGTCTCCTTTGAATGTGTATGATACGCGAGGTGCAACAAAGTCTCAGTCTGTGAAGGTTAGCTACGCGTTCGCGTTACTGGATTCAACAGCAATATATAACCTATATCTGAATATCTGCTACCTCTAACGTGAAAAAATGCTTCACGTAGAATAAAGGTACCAGAGCGCTCCGATTAATAGCACGCTGGACAATTTTTCCTAACTCTAATATGTAGATTGCTGTTGAATTATTTCTTTAATCAAATTTGCGTAATAACAACCTGTTTGTATACATGTGTGACATTTCTCAGTTAATAATTTACTTACAAAACAATTATGATTAATTAGAACGATCAGACCAATCTTTGACATAAATTTGGTATGCCAAAAATTTGCAATTTGTGTGTGTCTTTTAACGTTGAAGGCTCGCAAATTATTAAGATGCTAGTATGAGGCAACCATCTAGATAGTGACTTTAATTTTAAAAATTTGAGTAGATAGTGATATACATTTTTTTTTTCGTTTTTTCATCTTTCTCTAATTATTGTATGAAAAATCTAGATGGTGCATGGTGTAATACACCAAAAAACACAGACGAAAACGAAGGAGAACTAGACAGGACGCGTACAACTTAACTGAATGCTTTATTTGGATGAAATACCTTAAAAATATAAAAACCGGCACACTTGGCAAAACACAAAGATATGGTCTAAAAACACCCCTCCCCCTCCCCCTCCCGGTACCAGACCTCACTGGTTTTTCAGATAGTGCATTCACAAAACAAAAACGTGCCAGAGAAATTCGCGACGGCCTTACTGATTAAGTCCCACCACTACAACTCTTGTCTAAGCGCACCCTCTTTGTTCCTAGTCCGGATAAAAAAATTCTACCATCTGAAGAACCAGCTGACGCTGGTATTCGAGGGGAAAGGGGAGGGGGGGGGGGGGCGTATAGACCATGCTTGAAGCTCTGTCGGGCGGTGCCGGTTTTTATATTTCTCAAATATTTCAATGTAACAAACACAATGTGTACATCATAATTAAAAAAAAAAAAGTACTTAAATCATTTTGGAACTTAGATCGACCATCCGTTCTGGGGCATATGAGGGCCTTCCTGCAGCCCAACGCGACGACATGAACTCCGCTGCTTCCGCTCGCCAGCGCAGAAACTTTTGCGAAACATCTATGAAAGGTTTCTTTTCTTAACTGCGTTCACTGCTCGCACGAGCGCAAACTGTATTAACTGTGCCGTGTGTTTGAGACAGCAGGAAGTTAGACGAGTCCGGATTCGCTGGCGTCTGGTGCCTCAGCCGTGAGATGAGCAATTCTAGCCAGCGCAGTACAACCGCCAGCCTGGGTCTTTAACGTGCACCACGAAGTACACGTCGACCGCACGCCGGTACGGTGTCATCCCGACCGAAACGGGCAGGGTGGAGGATTGAACCAAGAATACCTTGAACGGCGGGCTAGCAGGCGCAATCAGCGTAACCGAGTCCTGTTGCTTTGTTGCAGCCTTGCACGCCACCTTAGGATCCCAGTTTTGGTCTCGCAAATAAGAATAATAATTACCATTATTACCTGGCTTCGGGCAGCGCGAGCGTTTGCTCTCACCGTGCTCCGAGCTCCGGTGCGTCAGCACTCTCGGCCACCGATCCCCCATGCATGATGCGCATCGAAAGAGCTGCAGTAAGCGGATCAACTGCAAATGAACTCGACAACGCGACTGGGATTACTCACTTGCTCTGCGAGGGGTGTGTGAAATATGGCGCCTTAATAATATATAATAACCCTCCTTTTTCTTTTTTTATTCTTTGCCGGCTATCGGCAAGGTTGGGGATTATCACATCTTTAGGGAGCCAATCCTGCAACTTTTCCCGTGACGGCGTTGTTGCTATCGTCTCGCCTGTCTGGCCCAGAATAAGTAAGACATCATTCTCAGACCTTAATTGCCAGCTGGTGAACGCGCGTGATTTTTCGCGCAGCAAAATATCGTCACCTTCGATTAAGAAATTGTGTCTTTTCTCGAGGTAACGTATTCGTACCTCGAGGAAAGGACTGGCTGTGTGGTTGTTTGGCGCGTTATTTATCTATTTTCCTTTGACCTACAGCGCAAGTTCGAGCAGATACCATAAACGCACCACCACATGTTTTTAATGCGAATAGCATTCTTTGGATACTTCACGCACTTTTCTAGCATCTGCGTATCTATCTATCTATCTATCTATATCTATTCTGGCTATCTAACCTCTTACGCCGCGGGTCGATAAATAAAATAAAAAGACCGGCGCCGGCGGGATTCGGAACCGTTGACCCTTTGATCAGCAGGCAGACGCGCCAACCACAGAGCTGCAAGTCATTGAAGAATTTCCGAACACCTGTTTATCTTTTATCGCGCGCGTTCCATGGTTTATATTATTCCGCCCGTGAGGCTTAGCACTGCCCTAGCTCACCCTCTCCCGCGCTCGGGAGAGGGTGTGACGTAGCGGCCAGGCTCACCCCACGAGAGCGAAACGAGCCCCTGCGGAACGCGCGCACTGAAGGTGACAGCGCTGGCAGCGCGTCCTATGGTAAAGATATAAACAAATTGCCGAGTAACGCGATGAATGCCATTAAGACGCGAAAGCCCGGCTGGCACCATTTTTATGCTTCAAAGGTATGGCGCGTGCTTTGCCCGCTCTCCAGTACGCTAAACGTAATGCTAAGCTGCAGACCAGCGCAATGCAGCAAGCGGCAATTAATCGCCAAGAGGCTGGCATCAGGTGTGCCGATACCTGACTAATGCGGCATAACTCCGCACCGTTTGATGCTATTCGCATTAACGTAGATAATCATTCCCAGCGACGGGTTCTGGTTGATTTTTTCGAATGACGGTATCGGACCAACGTTATCACCGAAGAACATATAATTGGCTGATCAAGAGCCAATCTGTAAAAAATAAGCGCCTGAACATGCGATTGCCAAATACAAGATTATAATTAAAACGACCTTTTGTATTAAACTTTATATGCTCCTACAGGGGATAAAGCAGATCTTCCATGGGAGTCGGGATCATGGTTGAAGTTTATAAGCACCAAATATTTTAGTATAAATATATAACGCATAACCGGTAGTTAAATGTCAACACACCTATACCAATCCAGATTAACATGGCGGCACAATAGAATTAATGCGCGAGTCGATTGCGGTGCGCGCGCCTGAGTAAGTGAAATATGAATTTATAGATAACATTGCCTCTAGAACTTTTATGTTCATTAAACACAAGGCGCTCCGCACAAGGCGACACCCGGTCGCTCTGTTTGTTAAACGCGTCCTGAGTTTACCATGGCACTTATACAGGCTACAAAACTACGAAGATTGAAATTTAGCAAGGTGCTTCTGCCCACATACGGTCTTAGGTGTTTAAGCGATGACAGAGTACCAAAACTCAACGAATGTCACTCACGTCCTTTTTTTGCTAAGCGCTAAAGTTAATTGCGGCGAAATATTGCACGCGTAGTAGCGTGCGGTAGGTAATATTTCACTTGACGGGAAGTCTTGTAATGCAGTCAATGAATATACTTCCCAGACACATAAAAAGGGCCCAAAAGAAAACATCCAGATCTAAAACGCCTCCAATATTTGTGTTGTTTATATACTTAATGTCTCGTTTATTTTGCCTCGCCTCGGGTCTTGAAAATACTTGTTATAATTATTCAACCGTTATCACAAAAAAATTTCGCTACTTTATTTATTTTTTGCCAGATTATCGCAACACGCACACGGTTGCTCTGCTGCGGGAAGTTCCCTTCCGTCACCAACCGAAAGAAGGCATTAAAACGCGCGCTCGTGGCGCGCTTTATGAAGTCCAGCCCGCTAACATATCCGCCGGAAGATGGCGCAGCCTTTACCGCATGACCAGCAGGTCGCGAATTGTGCCGAAGAACGGCATCATATATGCCACGAACAAACTTACCATACCAAAATAAGATATTCAGCCCCTGAAACATTCTGGGTAGCTGGGATACTCACGTAGTTACGTACGGCGCTTGCTGCCTTTTTCTGGTGCTAATGGCGTTCAATTAATTGTGATTTAAATACAAACACAAGTAGTGTAGTTTATGCCTTTTTGCTGCGATGAACAACTGCGGGGACTGATTGTACGCTACACATGTTTAGCGATGACGCGACACGAAGGTACCTTCATACTGATTTGTAAGCGACACAACTTTGGAACATCTTCCGTTGCGCCCATGCTCTTAGGGTGACCTTAGGCGTTTACGAAACGCTTTTCTCTTACGGTACATCGCGTTCCGCCATACGAACACCGTCTTCCACCTTTTGTTTACACGCAGTACGCCAGTTATTCGCGTCCGTCGTTCTCGGTGTCGGCGTTGGTGTTACGTAATCATTCACGACAGAACTCAATAAATTTTGGTCAGATTGCCCGTTCCAAGTCCAAGTTTATTTCACTGTTCTCTACTCCAGCCCAGCGGTCGACTAGGCCTTTACGGCCGCAATCGGTCGAATTCTCTTGATCACCAGCCAGGGCGATGTACGAGGAAGACCTGGAATGGGCAACCAAAAATACCAGGTTTGTCCCCATGTTGCACAACATAAAATTTCAGCAAATTTCAACAAAAATATGCTTTTTTGTGTGGCAAGGCGCGTTTAATATGCTATGGCACTTAGAATCAGTTGTCTGCGTTAAATTCCGGTTTTGTCCGTTTCACTCACGTTCGGTCCATTAAAAAAGCACGCCAGCAGTGTATATATACACTCTCCCCACCGCCGTCTCTCCGCCTGGGCGCGATAAAGGCCGTCTGCTATGTCAGGCATCACATCGGCAACGAAGCATCTTCTGTATGAGGAAAACGCGCGAACGCAGCGCCCAAGCCCACACCAATACGCTCATATTTCGGGAATGTCATTTGCCACCGGAATGCAGCAATGCCACCAGGCCGGACGCGCCGTGGTAATGATGAGAGCGAAAGCCAGTCACCCGGCGAACCCATGGCGGTTTCGATGATGCTCACGCTGGGGTCTGTTTCCCCTGAGCCAGCGGGGTGAGCGTTGGGCGACCACGCACAAATTGGCCCGTATGGAAGCTGGAGCCCGAAGCCAGAGTTGCCGCGTCGGTGGCAGATGGCATTCGGAAAATGGCGCGCCGTATTCACCAGACGCCGCGTTCGCGGGTGCGTCTATTGATATTCGACGACCCTACCAGACGGACTTTTTGTTAAAGGTGACGGTGATGTGGCGAGATCAGGCAGTACTTATGGCGCGTGCTCGCGTTTTTAGCTGCAAGGAAATGCAACAAAAAGCCAGCTTTAGCAAAAATTAACGCAGATATAGCTGACTTATCCGGCCCTAATATATGCTCACGAGCTTTACACGAAAAGTGTACTTTGGTAACGGACGGCTGGCCTTCGGAACATATACAAATTATCAAATTGCTTAAAAATTGCGCTAAATTATGCCCTTGTGTCACTGACAACTCCGCTGACCCAGTCGGTCATAATGCAAAATCGCCTGACTGAGCTTTGAAAACACTACCTTAAGCAAAGAAAGACATATTGGCAATATTACTCAACATGGCAGCCGCGACGGAGTCATCACGTCACGTCACGCGAAACTGCCGTAAAGTGTCTCTTTTCTCTCAAAGGCCCCAACTGAATATCCATCACGCTTACAATAGCATTCCAACGCAGAAAGCATATACCAGAAGGTTTCATAAATTTAATAATCGATCGAGCATTGGAGATGCCAAAGAGAACAACCATGAACACAAGAAACGAGGCATTAAGAAAAATAAAGAAAGCGAAATACCACGTTATGTCTTTCAGTCGTCAAGAGCGTCCAACTTTCTCCACGGGCTTGGGCGTGTATATGTCCACTCGCACGACGATTAAGAACGCGCGACGAAAGCGTCACTCAGAATAACGTCACTGTGCAAACTTTGGGACGTGGGTATACGTTGAGTCGCAGGCCCTTTCTCACATTTAGCCGAGGCAGCGCAATCCGACGAGGCAAGCCGCGCTTTTCTGCGCCCTTCCTTTTCGTGTTTCTTTTCTTCTTTTTGCGTACGTTTGTCCCCTTAACGCGAGCGCGCTTTTACGCTGGCGCGACTCCAGGTGACGGTAATGGTCACGCGAGACGCGTACTTTGTTAGCAAACGCCAAAAATACGCCCTTGTCGAGCTCAAAAGAACCCCGCTGTACGTCACTGTACTTGAAGTTCGACCCGTAATTCTTTAAGTTCGACCGCTGCCGACACCAGACCTCTACGGAGCCAATCAAGCCGCGCAAATGCATCGTCACGGCGATGAACGCCCTTTCAGTTTGCTAGCACCGAGAAACAAATCAGGCACAATCAATGCACCGCGATCCTGCAGCACAGTTAACTGCATACACCCTTAATGGTGTAATAACATTCAAGACACCTTCTGAAATTACTCAACATGAGGGGTGTTAGAAGGGGTCCGACACGACTGAAACACCTTTGACACTCGAAATACGCAAAGGAGGTATGGTGCTAGAGGGTGCAAGAAAGGAGTTAAGTAGTGAGGGTACACCCCCATGATACTAAGGTAAGGGTGCTCGGGTTTGTCTTAAACAATTGGAGGGCAGTTTTACCTGAATTCCGACTGTGGCCAACACTACGATCCGATGAAGCCAATCGTGCAGTTTCATGGCTCGTCGTCTTTGTGCTGCTTATCGTTGGCTCATTTTCATTGCACCGACCATATCGGTAATTAGCGATCGGACTGACATTGAATGGACTATAGACAGGTCGAAACTGGAATACCAACGTTACGTATAGCCAGCTTCACGGGCATAAGAGCTGTTAGCATTTCACATGCTCCACCATTACAATAGTGGGCATCATAATAAAGTAAAATCCAGATTCGCTTTAGGTGAATACGGTATGCGCAAGCGCTTGCATGTGCTGCCACCGCAGCGCCATGACGTTAGAGCCATGACGTGGCGAACAGCAATAAACGAAATAAAACGAGTAATGCGAGTTGAGTTAGTCACGGTGTATAGAATTGGGCATAGATTTTCCATTGCTGAATGCCTCAACTTGTTTTTAAGATGCGTAATAATAAAAGTGCTCTACCTAATACAGCTTCATATTCACGAATTTTAAACTTCAACGCGTCTTTCTTGAAAACGGAATGATAGAATATTATTAACTTGTCAAAATAAAATGTACATTATGAAAACTCAATTCTGCATTACAAATTAATTACATCGAAAGTATTTACCTGAAAACAAATACATTTTCAGCGATGGGCAGAAAATATTTGGAGGCAACTGCTTAAACGTGAGCTTAAAACACAAAAAAGTACAAGGATAACTAGAGGAATGAAGATGCAGTCGATTAAAGTAACATTGGTGCTAAACAAAATAACGAAAAATACGATTTGGGAGCGTCATTATGAATCCCTCCAGCAACGACAGCTTAGAAACGCTGGTGACTACTGTGATTGTGTTTTTAAACCTCATCTATTCTTTGCGCGTACTTATATCGAAAATATTTGTGATATAATCAAGGGCCAATATTTTGAAACACCTACTATTTTATTGATGAACACAGATAGATCAGAGAAATTTAGTCTTCCTCTTGTCTACGAGAACTTTAGCACAAAACAAAGCGTTCCGTTAATTTACAACCCTTTGAAATTATTTTTATCGCCGAAAACAAAATCGTTTGGATTGTTGGTTATAGACTGGTGTGCAATCCCCAGATAAAAATTTCAACTACGCATAAAAATGAAACAAAAAAATCAGCTTTTTTACTTTGGTGAAGAGGGAAGACCAGCGAAGCTGTACTATGGTGGGAATGAAGTAATGGCCGGTCACATAGTCAGCAATCAGGGTGCAGCGTCTCGAAAGGTTGCGCCATCCTATGAGCGACGGCGGCAAGAGGACAACCGGCAAGCTGGCCAACACTCTGGACAGCTACCGCTATCTATGAGCGACGGCAGGAAACTATGAGTTTTGTGTCGGCGTTTCTTTGTAGGTGCTTACGACCCTGCAGAGAATTCAACCCCTAACAACCCCGCTGGCAAAAAAATAAAAAAAATCTAAATACAAATTGTTACTTTTGTTACTAGTGTTACACCACGTAAACCATGAGAAGGCAGCATATAAACCAGCAAAATGAAAGTGAAAGAATGAAGTGACACAGACAGTCCTTCCCTTAGCTTTCGTTTTATTAAATAAAACATGCAATTGGAAAAATTGGATGAAACGCAAAGAAAGGTAAATGCAAACGAGCCCCCACCCAAGAAAGCGGAACCGAAAACTGCAAGAAATCTTTTTGAAAGGGCAAACGTATTTCGTAGCCAATCCACGTTCATATCAAAGACGGCTGCTTTCGGTTACGACTAGGGGTGTCGCGAAATTTTGTCGAACCAGATTTTTAGGTCGGACGCTCGGGTTCGACTGTGTCGAACCGGTTCGACGAACATTCGACCTTTTCACCAGATTCGACCGGTTCGACTTTGTGGACAGTGTGGCCAGACCTTGATACAAGTATGCCTAGGTTTGATTTTCTTTGTGCAAAGGGGTTATTTTAATTTCATGTATAGCTGCAATTAAAGGAAACTAATTCTGATAACTGAAGAAGTTAATAACTTAATTTTTTTGCACTGTATTAATCCGAAATAACGAATCAGTGCTGCCTCAATTCATCCCTTAGCCATCATCATCCAATCCAAAGCCAACTGGCCAGCCTGTCGCGTACCTCAGTACAAAGTTCGTCGAAATTTCCACCAAAACTTCGAAAAAGTCGAACCTGGTCGAACTCGAACCTCGGCCGGTTCGTGACACCCTAGTTACGACCGGAACTGCGACTTTTCGGGAATCCAGTAAGTGACTATTGATACCGCTTACGTAGTAATCGACTTGCTTAACGCTTAAATGTGGTGGTATCGAGTGCAACGGCCATCTGGCTAAGTTCGGTTTTTTGTTTTGAGCCGCAACCGCCAAAACTACCTTGGAGTGACGATCGTGCTACTGATTTCTTTTTTCGCCTTAACGCCGCCGCCACTTTTAAAAAGGCTGGTTCCCGCATTCGCGTCGACCGCGCGCGTGTGTGTGTAGGCGTTGGTAGCAGGAAATTAAGGGAGGGGGGGAAAGTGAGGGCCAATAGTGTACGCGCACAGGGTGCATTTGGTCACTTCACGGTCCGTCGACCGCGCTTGCGCTGCATTCCGTCGTGCAGCACAGCGCCTCCCCATTGGCTCGTACATGTCGCCATAGCCACGAGCTCGGCGCAAGCTCTCTTAACGAGGCGCAGGTGGCTGCAGTTTTTTTGCGGAGCTGCGAGCTCAGCAAAGGCTCATGCAAGCAGATGCCCACATATGTTTATTTATATTTTAATGCGACATAGCATTCTTTGGATACTTCACGCACTTTTCGTCTATGTATCTATCTATCTATCTATCTATCTATCTATCTGGCTATCTAACCTCTTACGCCGCGGGTCGATAAATAAATAAAAAAGACCGGCGCCGGCTGGGATTCGAACCGTTGACCCTTTGATCAGCAGGCAGACGCGCTAACCACAGAGCTATGAAGGCAGTCATTCACCGCACTCTAAACATTTGTTTATATCTTTACTATAGACGCGCTTGCAGCGCTGTCACAGCTACCGGTGCGCGCGCTTCCGCTGCACGAGGGCTAGCTCACCTCCCGCGCTCACTCGCCTCTAGCTCACCCTCTCCCGCGCTCGGGAGAGGCCGATGTAGCGGCCGTGCTCAGCCTCACGAGAGCGGAATGAGCCCTCGTGCATGGAACGCGCGCGCACCGGTAGTTGTGACAGCGCTGTAAGCGCGTCCTATGGTAAAGATATAAACAACCGCTTAGAGTACCGTTGGTTGAGACTAGCTGAGACGCCAGAAAGTCTGGTCGGTACCATTTTGAGTGTTTGTGCGTATGGCGCGTGCTTTGCTCGCCTTCCTAAGTGACACAAACGCACGTGCTGGGCTGCGGAGATCGTGCGCAGGGCTGTGAAAGTGTCAACAAATTTAGAATCGCCTCAAGAGTGGGCTGGCGTATCTAGAGTGTGCCGGCCACCTGACGAACGCGCATAACTCCGCACCGTTTGATGCTATTCGCATTAACGTAGATAATCATTCCCAAAGGATGGGTTCTGCTGATTTTTTCTAAGAATCTTCGTCTGTCCTTCTCGCGCTATTTATGTATAATTAGGAATAATCATTGCATGTACCTGCAGGCAATCCTTTTTTGCAGTGAGGCGTTCTGTAAAGGATTATTCGGTAAAAGGCCCTGTAGCAGTTCTCTCTCTGCAAATTTTGTGTATTTGCCTTCTGATCTGTCATGTGAGCAACTAAGTCGATTTTAACACGAGAGCGCTAAAGGAACTCATAGCGCAGAAAAGCCGGCACCGGCGGGACGGTAAAATCTCTGGCGTATCGATAGGCCGCGACCGCCAGCTGTATGACTCAGGCGGGAATTCTCAGCGACAACGACGTCCAGGAATACATCGTCACGTGGAATGAGCACGTTTACGCACGTGAATTGTCACGCGTTCGTAAATGATCACGATATAATGATTTACCAGCAATACCACATTTTTTTATGGTCAGCGATTGTTGTAATTCATTTGAATCACCGATAGTAGACATGTATATTCTACAAGTTCCCCAAGTGGCTGTGAAAAAGTGATCGGCAAATATTGAATTTTGAATTTCTATTAATGCGCTAAACTAATTTATCATAACAGTGAAGTGTGGACGACACATATAATAAACGGTAAAGGCACCAACCATTGCAAGGATTTTTCACGTGGGAAAAGAATGTTTGGTAACTGATTCAATTATAAGCACGCAAGACATCATAATTTTGCTAGTATCATGTACGACCTGAGAGTCTTTACCATGTAAAGGATGCCTACACCACCGAAGTTGTTGAAATGAATGCTGGTTTCGGTGCATCACCACAGATGGTTTTCTCAATTGCTATTTCTGTACCAAGAAAATGGTATACGTCTTCGCATGACTAAATGTATCAGAAAATGCAAATTGTTGCAGCTCAAAAACGGCTAGAGTAATCTCTTTAAAGAATATATTTGAAGAATAGGTGATTTCGAACCCACGACCTTCGGTCATGATTGCTTCATCAGTGGGGAATATGGTGATGTTTTCGCTTTTGGTGTCATTAAGCATCGATCAGATTAAAATACTTGAAAAAGCAATACCTACACCTTTTGTCCATATAATAGAATCTCAAACTTTAGTTCAAGTAGAGCACTGTTGAAAATAAACCGGCAGAACCGTTCCGCTCGAGTCGGTTTATTCGTCCGCCTTCACGTCCTGCAAAGTCCTGTCTCTTCTTCTTCTTCTTTCTCCACCAATATTCCCGCCCCTGACGGCGAGAATCAGATGCAAATGTTCAAGTTTTAAGCAATACAGACGTTATCAGTCGAACATCTGCTTGTTTGCCAGACGGATGTCACGGTTTAGTTATCCACCGCGCTCATGGAAATGCGTCTGGGCATCACTGCTTCCACATTAGGGGCGGTGTCTGGGCGTTTTCTACAGCGATCGATAACTTCCTCTTTGCATTTTATGCCTCAGAAGGGCTTTATGAGCCGATGTAAGGAGAAGAAGATATTCACATTTCCACCGCTTCCACAGTTGCGTTACGAGTCACTGACGGTACATCACTTTTCGCCCCAATTTAGCCAGGCTGGAGACCAGGACCCTACCAACTTCGGTAAGGCTAACCGCCGCCTAATAAGAGATGGCATACAGGGTTGCGACTCCACGAAATCGTTAATGTATACAGGGTCTATAGTCGCATACGCCCACTTCAGTAGGCCGACAGTTCTTCGCCGTGAGGTTTAGCGTCCGAGCGTTTCTTTCACAGCAACTTTACTGCTCAATATTCTTCTCCGCCATCTCTTCCTGCATCAGGCGTTTTACGTTGAACAATTAACTGCCGCTTTGATATTTTGAATTTGAACAGAGCAGCAGCGCGTCGCCGCAGGAAGGTGCGGGCGTTGTCTGAATATACTATAGTGCCTCGCCTCGTTAACCGCCCGTTATTGAAAGCTCTTGTGGTCGACAGCAGACCAGTTCTAAATGAACGCCAAACATTGCGGCAGGTGAGCAACGTGGCCTTTGTTTGTGATGCGGCTCGCGGTGGCAATCTGCCAAAGTCCACCCATAACGTCAAATGGCCCAGTCAGTATGTTCTCGTACAGCGGCGGTACGGTGCGGTTGCGCCTGCATTTTTCGAATACGTAGCTGGTGCTGATGGCCCGCTTGTATTCGGCGTCCGGATAATCCAAAATCGTTCGCGCGACCAGGTGTCGGTCAACGCGTGCGGAAGGAGGTGGCAAACATATACGTACGTGCGTCTGGAAGCAGAACAGATGCTGGCGATCTGCGTAGCGATAAAGCATGTTGACTGGCAACGTTAGGTGCCAGCCAGAAATCGGCTTATATTTGACGTTCAAGGCACTTGTTTGTTTTCAGAAACCGCAACTGTTTGGAAATCTTCTCATTCCTGTACTCTTCGGATCCAATATGTTTCGTTTAAATTCATCAGCTGTTAGTGAACGCCTGAACCTTTGATGCATGATACCGAGAAAACCGTTAAATCCATAAAGGCCGAATAACTCGTTGATATTAAAAAAGAAGTGTAACTACCAACACGAATTTGTTTGCGTGCTGTGCAGCGTATATCAACAGGATTAACCAGAGCCACTTCTGCGTGCGACGCCAGAGATATGCTGGCCGCTCTCAGCGCCTTCACCGTGATTGGTCAGCACGCGGTACCGCAGCAACGAGCTGGACTGGCTCCGGCTTTCCTTAACCTGGCTTGGTGACTACTCGTCACGTGACCTCGCAAGAGCCTTGATTGCCGCCGGGCAAGATGGCAGCCTTGGAGCTGGTGGACACGAGTTCGTTCGGCGCGCGCTAGTCGTAATGTGCCAGCGTGCTTGCCGACGATTTCGGACCCTTCTCAGTGCTCTCCGACACGGTGCAACCTGCAAGATTTGAAAAAAATGAGACTTTACACTTTTTCTGTGCAAGATCGCTCTGGATATTAGGCGCATCTGTGCGACAGCATCAGTCATATCGCCGGAAGCGGGTGCTCGGATTCCTGGATGTGTTCAAGGATCGATAAGACTTTTTGCATGCAATTTTCGCACACTTCAGCTTTATTATGGACGTTGGAATGTCGCAGGAATTTATGAAAATTGTATGCGTCGCATGCTGGACCCAGGGAGATTGTTTCTGCCCAAGGCAATGGAGAGTAACCAGCAGAAACTTTTAGCGAGGAAGCTCCTGTGACCTTTTACGTTTTAGAAACTAATCAGCGATATTACGATATAGCTTTTAGGATACCATTTTCGCATTTTCTAGCTTCCTTTGAATGTTGGGAACTTCTTAAAACTGAAACTAGTAAGGCATACGTCGTGTGTAGGGCCTAGGGGAAGTCGTTTCAGCCCTGGGTCACCGAATAATCACAGAAACTTTAAGCGGGAGGCGCCTGCGATCTTTGGCACTCATGAAACTAACTTCGATCGATTTTATCGAATTGATAGTTCTGAAGACCTTTGATAAACGCCGCAGCGTTGCAATAGCCGGCATTTGATCAGCAGCGATTTTTTTTTTCAGGCGACAAGCTGGCGTTTGTTTAGCCGACGTAGCATGAAATGACCGGCTCTATAACAATGCATCAACACATACTATTAAACTTATATGCTCAGAGGTGTGTTCCTCTTTGTAATTAACAAGTTACAGACAATTATTTTTTACGAGTGTAATATTTATTTTCTGTAGCTGGGCCAGTTTTGTGCTTGTTAATGTCCGTGTGCTATGATGTTATCATTATGTTGTATGGCTTCTAAATATTCGGCTTTGTAATGCCTACAAAGCCAAAAACGCTGTGACCAGCTCACGCATTTGACACGATGTCTGCGTCACCGGACGCATCCGCTCGTCAACAATCAATTCGTCGACGAATATTTAAATTCGCGTCGATGGCTAATGAGTGGCGATGCTATACCTGTGAATGCCAGTTCTAGCGTAAAGCTTAAAGCACGATGGAAGCTAGGGTCATCGCACCGGTGCCTAGCATGTCACGACCGCGTGATTCCACTGTTCTCTTTGGAGTTGAAGATTTAAGCCAGGGAAGAAGTTAAAAACATTTCATGGCCCCTTTAACACGATTATGCGTGCTACACCAGATAAAAATATTGACTTGTTGCATGCCGGTAAACTTCCGGACGGCAACTTGGCCTGTCGGCAAGAACACTCATATCCGGCGTCTGTCTCATTTGATTGCGTTAACAATCCTCATGACCCCCGTGCTGTCCTTCTTCTTGCTTTAACCCCGGTCGACTGTTCATTACCCAAAACGAGGTGATACCGTCGTCGACGTCGCTCCTCGCCAGTCGGTGAGATAATCTCATCTTAAATGAATGATTGGGTCTTGAAGAAGTGTGGTGCTAAGCTACACATTCTCTTACTACGGGGCAGTCGAGCAGCAGCCATGTCCCAAGGCAATCGTCCTGTTGTGGCCGGTGTAATGGGTTTTGTTCCATAGGAGTGAAGTTCGAAAGTACAAGGACGGTACGTTCGTCCCACGAAGCGGGCCGCCATCCCGGCGGCGCGAAAAACCACTCGCCTTGTCCGTGCACCTGCGATAGTGGGCTGCAAATCGTCTCACCTCACAGAAGAAACAGGCACCGGTCCTCCAGAGGCCCGTGCCGTACCGCCATGCAAAGCAGTCTTTTATGTCTTTTACCACTTTTCAACTAACGAATGGAGATATCAACTAGATAAAGGTTGCCGCCCGGCGTCGCTAGCAGCACGGTTACCATGGCAACCTCCCAGGCCCAAAATGGAGATCACTATAGGTGCTTCTGACGTCGTACATCTACATCATTTCGCGTCGTGTCGCTACTCTGTCAGCTACGCTGCCATATAGAGTGGCTCTAGGATTAATCTAGGACGGACTTGTTTTGTTCAGGCATGTCTACTTCGTGTGCACCATTGGCGACTGAGAGTCGCGTTGGCCAGTTTAGTTCAGATAGTGCGAGCCATTTTTGACCGGTCCACCACGTGCTCGTGTGCAATAGAAAAGGGGCCGATACTCCTCTTGTCAATAAATCTGCAGGATTGTCTTCGCTTCTGCAGTGGTCCCATGCAGATTCCTTCGTGCGTCGCTGAATTTCGGTAACTCTGTTTCTAACAAAGGGCTGCCATCTAGTAGCGTCACTACAAATCCAACTCAGTGCAACCTTAGAATCTGTCCAGAAGTATGACTGTAGATTATCAAAACCTGGAATGTCTTGAATATAACTGTGAAGTCTTGCACCAATCAGACATGCGAGTAATTCTAATCTAGGTAAAGTTACCGGTTTTACCGGCGCCACTCTATTCTTGCTGATTAGAAGGCGCGTTTCGAATAAATCCTGTGACGAAGAGACTCTAACATATACTGCTGCTCTATATGCTCGGGGACTTGCATCGGTGAATACGTGTAGCTCCCCGCTGTGGCTGCCCTGGGATTGCGCGGGTCGCACGCATCGAGGAATTCTTAGTGATGAAAGATGGGTTAATTCTGTGCACCAGGAATTCCATTCTGTTTTCTCGTTTCCTGGAGATCTTCATCCCAGACTCGTTGTTGTATCCAAAAGGTTTGAAAACACAGTCTTGCACGAATTGTGAACGGTGCCAAGTACCCCAGAGGATCATACAACCTCGAAAATGCATGAAGTACCGAGCGCTTCGTAGTTGGTGCTGTTGTTAGAAAAGTAGAAACGTTCTGCGTACTCATAATTAGATCATCGGTTTTCGTGTCCCATGAAACACCTAATACCTTTACTGTGCTGCCTTTTGTTGCAGTGCTTTCATAGGAGACTCCGTCTTGCCGGAATTGAACCCTGAGAGATTCTGAGTTTGAATTCCATTTTCGGAGCTCCATGCCTGCCATTAACAGGATTGTTTTTGCTTCGCGATACGCAATTAACGCATCGAATTCAGTCGGGCTCCCAAGAATGAGATCGTCGACGTAGAATGAATTTTGAAGGCGAACTGCCATTTCCGGGTATTCGTCTTCCAGGGATTTAAAGTGATGTTTCAGCGTGGCTGCTAGCAAAAATGGGCTCGAAGATGCTCCGAAGGGCACTCGGGTCATTCGCCAATCAACAAAGGCTGGGATTGGTTGATTATCTGTTGGAAGGTGCTCTAGCCACAAGAAACGAAGCGTGTCCCGATCTTGTTGACGAATGCTGATTTGGAGGTACGCCTTCTGTATGTCCGCTGTGGTGATGACCGGAGAACTGCGAAACGTTAGAAGCAAATGTCTGTATCGATCTTGGGGCCCTTGTCGAGAACACTGTTTAACGAGATCTCCCGGCGGCATTTGAAGATGCATCGAACACGACGCGGACCTTTGTGGTGAGTCGTGACTGCTTCTCGTCGAATTACGGCATGATGTGGTAGATAATATACGTTTTCTGACATCGGCTGTGATGGGCAAACACGTTCTGCGTGACCGTCTTGAATGTACTGCCCGATTGCGTTGTCGTACTCTAGAAGTGTTTCTGGGCGTTGGCTGAATCGTCCTAATTGTGCTCGAAGGCGTGATTCTGCCACGGTGCGGTTATTGTTGTCGAATCCCAAGCCTGGTGACCTTATCATGAGAGGAACTTCGTAACGGTTGTTCACTTTAACGATGTTACTCTCAAATTCCAAAAGCGTCGAACACTCTTCAGTGTGTACTGTTGGTGAGTCGGTGATTCCAATGGAATCGAGGCGCCACATCTCGGATGGACCAAAATGGTTCTGGCAGTCTTGAATCGGTTCACATGCCAGAAAGAGGGTCGTTATCGTCCTTGAAGATTCAGAAATTGACGATGTGTGTGTGCCTTGCAGCATTCATCCAAAGATGGTGTTCACGCCTGTAAGTTCTTCGTCGACGCGAAGAATTTCACCTGTTACAATCTTCCAATAATTATCCGAACCAACGAGAACGCCGATTTCGCTTCGCTCATTGGCCCTGGAGGGACATCGGCGGCTACGAGCCCGTGAATCCGCAGCTTGTTTAGAAGCTCACTGCTGATGGGCGGGGAGCTCATGGTGCATAGCTCCGGAATTTCCAAAGCTTCGAGTGTGATCCGTGTGTCGTTAAATTGGCATAACATGGTTACCAGGCTCATGGTTTCGGCACCAGTATGTTGAAGATAAAACCGGGAGAACCGTTCCGCTCGACTCGGTTTATTCGTCCGCCTTCATCGTCCCGTGTCCCGAGCGCTTCCTCTTCCTCTTCTTTCTCCAACAAGCACTATAGTCGAACAGACGGCCCCAAATTTTACGAGGGGCTCTATAACGGTGCGATATAACTTTTTAAATAGCTAAAGTACGTATCAAAGACGACAGAAAGAAAACACTGATGTTTTGCAGTAGGGCCAAGGAAACTCCGATTATTTTTTTTAAAGTCAGTAACACGTACATTAGCTATTTTAATGAGTTGTACCACACGGCTATCAAGCCTCTCCTGAAAGTTACTACCGTCAGATCAACATCAGTGTGCTGTGCGTCGAACTGGAGTTTTGGGGTGTATATTATATGGGACGAAGGGTGTAAGAATACACCCTTGTTTTTTGTTGGAGTGTACCGCTTTCGCATCGTCGTTGTCTAACGATTCAGTTAACGCTCTAGCACCAGTTCTTAAGTTGTCTTCGCATGACAAAAAATTCAGCGCAAAAAAACTAGGACAAGACAGGGACACAAATAGACTTGAGAAGTAATCTATTACAAGTAACGGAATACTTGTAATCCGATACTTTTAAAGTTATTTTGTAATTGCCACGTTGCTTTTTTTCGGAAGTGATTTTTAATATAATTTCCTTACAAAATATTGGTAAAGTATTACTTTAATTACTTGTTACTTTTTAAAAAAGATATTAACATAATACAGTACCTGGAGCAATACGAGCAGAACATTCATCAGCATAAAGAGAGCAAGCTCAACAAGATAGAAAAAAACAGGAAGAAAAAAATAGCCGAAAAGAAAACACGACTGTTTGTATGACCGGTCAATAGAACCACTAGAAAAACGGGCAAGGCATGTTAAAATATACGAAAGACAAAGATGAAGTAAGACAACGCCGAGTAGGCTCTCCGTCGCTTTCCATCGTGTTTTTCTTCTTCCCTCGGGCAGGAGAAAGCTCTTCGTGTTTGTTTTTGTCTTTTACACCATTTCACCCTTTCCAACTTCTTCAACGTCTCCCGCCACCTGCACAGACATCAAACGCGGGTCCGTACTTCCTCGATGCGCGGGTTCACAACTCGGGAAACAGACGATGTAGCCTCGCGCGAGGGGTAAAATTCTCTCTGCCTTTGATCTGCGCTACTTTATTCTAGCACGCTCTTGAGGCACGGCTGAAAAGCGCCCGGCGCGAGGCTAAGAGCATCGTCTTCGAGGGTACGGACGATACTTCTTTAGGTTTACTTGTCTGGGCATGGTGCTCGAGTCCACTCCTCACTTTACAGTCAACTGTCAACATAAAGGGGGTTCCGGAAGAAATTTCCCCGGAAAAAACGGCCCCGGAAAGAATGGCTCCGGATAAAAGTTCCCGGCAAATATGTCTCCAAGGGCCCCGGTTGGAAAGTAAGAAAAATGTACCCAAAGCGTTCTCTTCGCTGGGTTTTCCCTGATTTTCATGCCTTTCGGGCGTTCCTGTCATTGTCCGATCACAAATGACCTGACCCACCTAGAGGTAGAAATCACACTGGAAGTATCACAAAGCAACCGAAGTAATCTATTGTGGGGTATTTTGGAAACCGGGTATGACTTTGGTCGACAGAGTTCGTAAGTTTTAAATAGCCGGTCTTATTCGTATCGTGTGGTCAGATGCTTGGTTAGCGAAGTTCATTCGCATCGGGGACTTGGAGGATGATGTGAGGTGAGTTCTTTTATCATTCTATCAACAAATGAAAGTGTAATTTGCTTTCTGATAAATATTTAATCTACCCGTGTTTATTGGTTTACGATTGCTAACTTGCAGCAAATCTTAGATTTGCATGCAGTTCTGTAAACTTTGTCTCAATTCTACTTAACGACTGATATTGATAAATGGTGTAGAGTTTCAATAACTGATATCTATTACAGCATGATACATATTTCCAGAATGGAGACCTTGAAGTCCAACAAGGGTAGAACAAAGTTGTGCATGGATGGGTACATGTAAACGAAACAGAAGGACCTGGCATCGGACGTCCGATGGCGCTGTGTCAAGCGCAGCATTCACTGCAAAGGAGCCTTGATTGCCGACGGGGCAACTGGAGCCTACAACCAGACTGTTCGTCATAACCACCCCCAAAACGATGCTGCGATTAGTGTGGCCAAAACCAGGATCAAGATGAAAGGGGTCGCCCTTGGTTCAAAAGAAAAGTCTGCCGCCGTTGTCGCGCCAAAGCCGTGGGGGACCTGAGTGAAGATGGAAAGTGCCCCATGAAGAGTGAGCAGAGCCTGAAGCGCTGTCTTCGTCAACAGCGGGGTTCGGCGTACCCAGCAAATCCTGTCAGCCACAGGGACCTGGTTGTTGAGCCACCCTGGACGCCGACTGCAGGCAATCAACCAGGGCGTATCCTCTACGACAATGGACCTGAGACTGAAGCCCGACTGCTCGTGTTCGCCAGTAAGGCTTGCCTAAAATTGCTAGCCCAGAGCAGCATATGGTTCAATGACGGGAACTTCCAACTCTCTCCCAAGGGATTCCTCTAGTAGTACTTCATTTTCGTACCTCTAGGAGAGAGCGTTGTCTCTGTTGCTTACGCATTTATGACAAGAAAATCTCAAGAAACCTATGAAGAGGTTTTCAAGTCCCTCGCTAAAGAATGTGAGTTGCTAGGACTGACACCCTCTCCCGACATCATAATGTCCGATTTCCAAAAAGCGACCATAAACGATGTCAAGGAAGTACTCGGGGAATACGTCACCATCAAGGCCTGCTTCTTCAATCTGTGCCATAACACCTGGCGAAAGGTTCAAGAATTCGGACTGGCAAGGCTCTACAGAGAAGACGACAGCTTTCGTATTTTCGTTGGGATGCTCGACGCCCTCGCCTTTCTGCCACCCGAAGACGTCGAGAGTGGCATACATGTCTTGAAGGGGATGATGCCAGAAGCCGCAGGAGAACTTCTAGAGTATTTTGACACAACCTATGTCACCGGCAGCTATCGGCGCGTAAATCGAACTAACGGAATCGTCAGCCTGCGAAGAACGCCACCAAGCTATCTTCCCGCCACCTGAATGTCCATTCGGCCACTGTAGAGGGAGGTCACAAGGACGAACAACAACTCTGGAAGCATGAAACCGGAGGTTTGGAAGCATGGTCGGTCACAGCCACCTAACAGTATGCAAAGCTACCGACGCCTTGCGCTCGGAGGAATCGACCGTGACCATGAATATTGCCCAGGATCGAGTCGGTGCTCCTCTCAAGAAGAGGTGCAAGTCCACACCCGTCGAAAAGCAACGCCGTCTCCACAGCCTCTGCGAAAGGTACGCTGCTGGGGCAATCGGAATTGAAGATTTCATGCGTGCCCAGCGGCGTAGATTATCCATTTTCCCGGGGGAAGGAGGGGGGCAGGCTGAGAAGTTCTCCGGAAGGGAGGGGGGGTTAGGTGCTGCGCGTTACCTTTTCGCCAGAACTGGAGATTGAAGCTAACGAGGGCTCTGCCCCTCCCCCGGAATCTCACCAGGGGGGCACGATTCCCCAAGTCCCCCAAGCCTACGCCTATGTGTGTGCCGTCGGTCGTGCGACCCGCCGGCCGCGCGACCAGCCTCTGCTGCGTCACGCGACGACAGCGTAGCAGAGGCTGGTTGCACTATTTCTCCACGGAGCGCGGTGCCGCCGGGGCCGAGATGCGCTCCGATAGCAAACCGAAACTTAAAACCCGTCAAATTTGCGCGGTTTTTCAGAAAGCCGTAAAATGCTTCGCGTGCCTTCTATCGTTCTGCAATTTGTTGATTTAGGGTTTTTTATGATGCTGAGCAATTTTCTAATTGAAACCAAGCCCTTAAACCCAATATTAAAAAAGTTAATTACGCAAAAATAATTAACAATCTAATTATCTCGGACTTTAATAATGTTTCTAAATAGGCCCCTGGCCCAGGACCAAAACGACACAAGCCTTTTTTTGTTGTTGCGACGCGTAGTTTTCGCAATACCGAATTTGTTCACCTTCCGTGAGACACCCTGTATATTGGCATCATGGAGTCTGTTCGTCTCGGCAAGGCTTGCAAGAACAAATTCGATGGTGAAAAATGTATGCTGCAGAAGGTACGGGCGCAGGAGAATGGTACGGTGCCGTACGACGTCGCGTTAAAGGCATGTATGACAGCCGCTATTTAAAACATTTAATTTCCGTAGCTTCTTAATGTTGTTGACTGCTCCAGCTGGCGACATCGACTAAAACACAAAAGTAATTAGTAGGAACACGTTGCCTCCACGTGAAGCGAGACAGGGTGGGAATTCACCAGCATGGATTATGGCTTGATTTTGAGCCAGAAATGTGTCATGTGGCATTTCACGGTATCTACAACTTTGTTTTCTATTGACTTTTTTCTAGAGGGCCAGAAAAAACCCTCGCATCTTGCGGCATCTACGTGGGCGCCAGTTTCAAGGAGACTGACACGATCTTGCATGTTGGGAGGAGACGGCTGCTTTGGGTCATCGACACAGGGGAGGGAACTACAGCGATCACAGCAGCCGATTGACTGTTTAACTCAATGTTCACAAGAAAGCGATTTAATGTCTGCAGCCCATTAAAATACCTTTTTTCAGGTTTTACTATTTCAAGAAGCAAGTTCATCGCAGAACGTTTTATTGCAACATACAAGGCATCATCGCATCCAATGATGAGCTGTATGTGCAGGAAGCAAAAATTAAATGAGTTCCAACCTTATCCTGTTTCTGTGTTTTATGCATGAGTGGATATAGCCATGCAGCAACCACTTCGAGCATGCTCTTTTTTCTTAATCTTCTCAACAGCAGAAATGGATTATTATTGCCGGCACTGTATGCATTACAATTGATACAGAAAAGTGTGGCTCTTTTACACATTTCCAGTTGACTGTGACCGGCTGCGTTACGACTGTTTGTTACTCCCTATCATGAAAGTGACACATTGGCACCATCTATTGAAAAGTCATGGTACACTTCCGATCCGCATATCTTTACTAATTATACCATGGGCCTAAAATAAACCGGAAAATGTTACAAGTGACCCTCCTAGATTTGATCTCGCAAATACGAAAGAAAACCTCCAGTCTGGTTATACGCGGGTCGGAAGTGTTCTGAGGCTTTTTGACTGACGGTGCCAGTGCTTTTATCATAAGCAGTCACAAGCAGTCCTAATACAGTCGTTCACAGCCAAACGTAAATCCGTGAACCAATACGCCCTAGACAATTGCACGCTTTTTCATGGTGTAATGCTGGCTTAATCGCCCATTACATGGATGTTATTGTGTCCCAAACACCCTTTTCTAGGGGTGTTAGTGTGTGAATTATAGACACTGCAAGAAAACCTTTAAAAGTCTAAATTAATTTACAGTTGGCGCTCTTTTCTGTACGTTATTGGTTTAGTTAATGATATAGCCAACCCCTCAAAGACAACGAGCGTCATGAGGATGCACTTTTGGTGCTGCTTTGATTGGTTCCATCAAATCGCAGCCTAGACTGCGGGTCGGACTTGAAACGGAGTATAGACGACGGAGACGTCGTATAGATCCGGGGGCTCCAAACGCTTTGGGCTATAGAGGGTCGGGTTGGGGACCCGTTGCAGTCTCGAGAGTCGGAAATTAGATGAGACAATACGCTCTGCGAATTCGTTTGCTCTTTGCGTACCTCGTGCGTATGTTTACCCCACCCCCCTCCCCCAAATGATCCAACATGGCTTTTGTCCCCGCCCCCCCCTCCCCGCCCCTGACCTCTTGCAGGCCAAGGTACTTTTGTTTCCCCAATGACCTCAACCAATGACGGCCCGCGCTTAGCTGCCTCGTCATCTCGTGTTCCCGGTGCGTTTGCTATATTGGCCTTTGATTGGCACGTTCCTCCTTGGCTTCCGGTGCGCGAAAGACACATTTGGGAACACTTGCTTGCCGTATATAAACGAGGGAATACTGAACAAATTAGCCTAAATAACCATTTAATTACGAAAATTTAAACTAGAGCAAAGGAAAAAAAAGAAAAGAAATATAAGCTGAACCGATACATATCGTTTTTTTTTAAGCGCAATATTTTACTATTTATGACATGACAAAATATTAACCCCGAGAACTTATCAGACATATAAATGAAAGCGTACAGGAACTTTGGCGTGATCAGACAAGGCAGAAGGCTAGTTAGAATGGTAGATCAGATCAGATCACTATGCACGATATAGAGGAGAAAGCGAATGAATTATTTCGTAGTTACGCGGACATAAAGCGAGGAAATAAGAATATAAATCTTGGTGATGACAATGTACAATAAATAATATGCAGAGGCAATCGGCGTTTTGAGGCAGTTTTCTGGGCATGCGCGAATAGTGGATTTTTGGTTCGAAGCGAATAGTGATTTTGGCCGCATATTTTTAAACGAATATCGAAGAGTTTCTCCTACTTTTCCCCTACTGCACCGAGCCTAGGCGAGAGCCGATTTGAACTCGTAAATGTCGTTCCCAAACTTCCACTAAGCTAATTTTAATCTATCTATATTTATGACCCGTGACCACAGAAAGGATTGGAATATAAACGATGCATTTTACATAAAAGTAGACCTATAGAGAGGCCCTGCTATACTTAATCGAAGGGGTTGATAAATTAACCTGCTATATGCAAATATCTTTTATTAAATCTAGAATTCGTAAGAAAAAAAAAGTCAATTATGAACGATAAACGTAGGTTGTCAGGACGCATCTGCCTAACTATAATCTTGCATAATAACCACAAATAAATTTTGAAAAATTTTCACGAAGTTTTCGTTTCTTTGTAATCACAGCACGCGTGTCTGCACCATCCCGCTTGGAAAATGTGCTTGCATCTTAAAGGTGCCCTGGGAAGGTTTTCGAGATCGCTTATAAATATGGCCATAACTTGTCTCTAAGCATCGTAGAAATTCCTAAATTATAACGATACGCGGCCGTTTTTCCTACTAAAAATCAATCAAAGATAGCAAAACACCGAGGTCATCTCTGGCCATGGGAGGAGCATGTTTCGAAAGCTGGACCACTGTGAGCCAATAGCAAGCGAAGGACCCTCGCGCCTCCGACCACTGGAACCGCCGAGTGATATCGTGATGCACGCGGCTCGTTGTCCATACAGCCTGGACTACGATTCAACCCAGCGAGCGCGCGCTTGAGAGCTGACGACCGAACATCACTCCCGCAAAGGACAAAAGAGAAAAAGAAAAAAACTTTGTGCGTTGTTTTTGAAACGATTATTGCAGTATTATGTTCACTCTCTGCGAAAACATTTACGAGCGCAGCTCATAGGCGCCCGTTTCCGACTTGAGCGGCGTCGCCGTAGGCGTAACCACGCGGTGCATTATGGGAAATGTCCCATAATGCACCGCGCGAGGGTCACGCGACCAGGGTCACGTGACCTCAGGAGGGTCACGTGACCTCCGCGCGGTGCATTATGGGAAATGTCCCATAATGCACCACGGGAGAGTCACGTGACCAAAGTGTGCCCTCACGAGGGTCACATAGCCCCGTGCGGTCACGTTACCCTGGTCACGGAACCCTCGCGTGGTGCATTATGGGACATTTCCCATAACGCACATCGCGGGGGTCACGTGACCCTGCTGACGTCATCAGGGTCACGTGACCCTGCTGACGTCATAGGGTCACGTGACGTCATCAGGGTCCCGTAAACTCACGATGGTCACGTGACATCACGAGGGTCACGCGACGCCACCAGGGTCACGTGACCTCACGGGGGTCATGTGACACCACCAGGGTCACGCGATTTCACGAGGGTCACGTGACATCACGAGGGCCACGTGACTCACAAGGGTCACGTGACCTCACGGGGGTCACGTGACGTCACGAGAGTCACGTGACCTCACGAGGGTCACGTGACGTCACCATGATCACGTGACCTCGCGAGGGTCACGTGACGTCACGTGATGCCTAGGAAAAGCGAGGAGGACAGGAGGAGGAGAGGGTACAGATGAGGATGAGGGGCATACCGTCCCCTCCGTACCCTCCCCTCCTCCTCCTCAGGAGCTGTGCTCTAATACGGCGTTGCAGGAAGTTGTAAACGTCTTTCACTTTTTTCGACTAGTCTTATTTGCGTCTATTATCTACAAAAGCATACACCTTTTTAAAAACAGCGTCTGCAATCTCAACGAAATGTCGCGTTTTCATTGGTCACATGTCGTCCTGGCTGCCGGAAAAATGCTCCTCTCATCCCCGGAGGTGACCACAGTGTTTTCGATATTTGATTTCTTTTAATAGGAAATTGGCCGCGTATCGTTATGATTTCTGGATTTCTAAGATGCTTAGAGCCCGCCGGTGAATAATCGCCCTATTTAGACGATCTCAATACAATAACCTCCTCCGGGCACCTTTAAAAACGTGACTGCAATATTTGTACTTTTCGAAGTAGTTGATCGCGGCGGGTTAACCCCGTTGAGAGCGCTGCTTACCGAGCACCGGTGCACTGCGGAGAGGTAACACCCGCGGAAGCGAGCTCCGCAGGTGTTGCTTCTCCGCAGTGACCGGTGCTCGGTAAAAGCGCGCTCAACAGGGCTAACCCGCCGCGGTCAACACTTTGAAAAATTAGAATATCAGGTTAATGTCGAAGCGAATATCGAATAGCGTATTATTCGAAACTACTATTCGAAAATTTGAATATTCGCACAACACTACAGTTTTTTTTTCATTCTTTCTGATATCTTCGTTTGCGCTTTCGGTGCGTGTCGCGGCCCCAATTTTTTATGAGTGCTGATTTTTTTTTACTTTGGCAGCAGCGAGCCACGGGCCGGGCGTCATTGGAAAAACCACGGCCATCTGCAGGCCGGCCGGAACGCCTCCGCGGGCAGAAGTTTGAAGACCCCTGTAGTAGATCTTTTCGAACTACGTTCGACTAGATCTAGTCGAGTGTTTATCGGTGAACACTCGCCTATATACTTCCTCTTCTTGCAATGTATATTACTTTATTTTACACCCGAAACGTAAATAATCGTGTTCTCTTCAATCACCTTAGCCAGTGAATAGGTTAGCCAATAGATAAGCTACGTTTCAGAGTAACGACACGTGAGCCATCTTGGTGCTTAAAATCATGGTTGCCAGTTATCTGAAGCTTTAGCTTAAATTGCAGTAAACGCATTTCGGTCCTCCAGAAACGTTAAAACTGTTCTGCGACAGAGCATAACAATATTACCTGAGTATCTAAAGCTGAGGAAATTGATTTTCTGAATTGTGTCGATCGACTGTTCCGTCTGTTCTGCACTAAACACCAAGATGGCGCCGCCCACTACCATAGCGGGAACGGAGTGAAGATACTCTAAGCGTTGCTCATTAAGTGGTTCTAAGTTAACCTATACTGCGATCTTATAGTGCATTCAAAGAAATCTGGTACGTCTACTTTCCCGCAGAGAACTTGGGAGAACCAATCCCTGCAATCTACAAAAGAGCTCAGCGAAGGACGAGGTTGAAAATACGATTAAACCTAAAAAGACTGTCTGCGCTGTGGCACTGAGCATGACGTAGGTCGTACTCAGTGCCACAAAACCGACTTTTTTTTATCACATGAAACATATTTTGGTGATGTGTTCGGCATTTTGTGAAGTCTGGTTGAAAGCGTGGCCGCGAGGCTCGACACTGATCAGTTGACTAGCGGAAGAGGAGTGAGGTGATCGACGCTGATTGGTTAACGGGGAGGTCATGTGACCAGAGGTGGAGGGAGGAGGACAAAAATTCGAGGAGGTGAGGTGAGAGACGAGGACTGGGTTAGAAGGTTCTGGAATATCACCACGTTTATAACTTCAACCGTACACATGCCACGCGTTAAATTATATGATGAAGAGCGCCGTGTATAGGCATCTGGCCGAACAGGCTGACCTGCTGCTAAACGATTATACAAGTTTTCGTTTTGTTCTTTTCTTAACCTCAACAATTTTGTTTCAAAAACGCCGTGAAAGCTACGCTTATGCGGTTTGTGCAGGTGAGTTATACGGCCAGGGGGACATAGTGTAGGGGGCTAATCGTAACGATCTGTCGGCTAATTAGGTAAATTTGTTAATTAACTTCTTAATTATAAAAAACAGACATATCGTTTGAATTCGAAACTTGCTGAGCGCCATCGAAAGCCACTAAATTAGTCATTTTTAGAAAGACTTTGAGCGCGTGAGAAGCGCATTGGTGCACTAAAATTACCACTCGTGCAGCAGGAGCAAGGCTACTGGTGCGATAACGCGTCTGCGCGATTTTTCCGTCTCTTATATACGAGTAGCACATTTAGCGCACTATTACGCTTCCCACGCGCTCAAAGTGTCTTTAAATATTATTCATTTAGCGGTTTTCGATGACACTCAGCAAGTTTCTAATGGTAACCATGTGTCTATTTTCACTAAATAAAAAATTAATTAACCAAATTTACTTAATTAGCCGACTGTTCGTTACGATTAGCCCCCTATACTATGTCCCCCTGGCCGTATACCTCACCTGCACAAACCGTATAAATGTAGCCTTCACAGTTTTTAAAAAAATTAAAACACACCTGTGAAGCTTCACACACACACACATGCACGCACGCACACACAATGTATAAACGTTCGTGAGTGCTATACTTCGTTTCACGATAACTTGGCGAACTGCGGAAGCTACGGCTCCCTCTATACCCAATAAGAGCGTCGGACCAAGGCACGTGACACTACGTCACGGGAGCGTTCGGGTCACTGCGCCCAATGCGAGGCCCGGAGGAACCGGCAGTCGTCTGCTGGCCAAGAGTCGTCTGCTGCGAAACCAACCAACTTCGGACGAACATACACCGACGCAACATTGCCGTCTGCTAGAGCAGTAAGCTGTTCGGGAACAGTTCCTTATACAACCATACGCTCAATTTACCCGTGAATCTGTTCTGGGTGCTATACTTCGTTTCAATTTCCGTCCGAGCGCAGCCAAAGCTACGTGTGGCCGGAGCCAATCACGCGCCGGCAATAGGTCAGGCGATCTCGCCTGCACTTTTGTATCACTCCGCTGCGCCGCTGGTCGTCCCCGCCGCCCGCGCTCGCCGAGTATTTCGTCTGCTACGGGTGTATCAACGGTATCGTCTGCTACAGGTTTAAAAAGTGCCCTTTCACGTTCTGAAATTTAGTCACAGGGGATGTCAGTACGTAGGCTGGCCGCTGGCGTCTATGTCCGAGCTTTCCACCTGTCTGGCATTTCGATATAGTTTCGAGATGTAAGTACACATTGCAAGGTGCCCGATGACCCTGCAGCTGATGATTCCTTGTATTGTCTGGATATACCCGATCTCGAGGCGCAGTCCTTTCCACCAGCTTTTCGGCGTTCAATGTAATCAGCAGGTAAAGGGGTGCCCTGGTTTCGCAGCGTATCAGTGAATTGTAGTGGCCCGGACGCTTTTCTTGTTTACAACGCATTCGCGGTACGACGCGGCCGGAGCCTCCTGCCGAATTTGAAAGTACACATTCATCGCGACCGCTCGCGCCTGAAGCCCAAACGTGCCTTTGCGAAAGGACGTCCTGAAGCGACTCGGTGAGGAAAGCAGCGAAGCACATGATTCGGCCATTACGGAAACGAAATCACACAGAAAAACCGAGCGCTGCAGTCGTGTTGCCAGCGGATGTACGCGTTTTCTCCAAACCACATGCATTTACATATATTAATAAAAACATAAACTTCAGATATTTAATTCCTTTTGTTGCAAATCATTCTCAGCAGTACACATCTTGAATTTTGTGCAATGTTTACGCACAATACAGTTATTTTAAAGAAATTACTTTGCGAACTACTTTGTGGCGCGTAGGAATGCTCTTCTCGAAGTTGCGAACCGTCCCTCAGCCTTTGGCTGCGCTCGGACGGAAGCTGAAACGAAGTATAGTGGCAGGGCAGACTATGATGTTTTGAGCGAAAGCGGAGGATTACACGACTGCGATCGTTCAAATTTCGCTCAAAAGTCACGATGTGCTCGGAAAAGAGTTGATCCGTATTAAGTATCGTTGAAAAGTGACGTGTCTTCGTCTTTCTTACGTGTCGTGTAGTGTAGCGGTCAGAACAGTCATACTGCAACACCGCTAAAAGTAAAAGAAGCCTAGAACTACTTTTTGTCGCGGACAGCGCTGTTGTGGCAGTAACGGTGACTTGCTAGGACACTTTTATTAGGTTGCTGGGGCCGCAGCTTCCAAACTACGCCTATTTATCGCGAAACGGAGTATAGAACATTTCACTAATGCAACACAATTGCCTAGCAATCTGCCATATTTTTTTGTTTTTTAGGTCTAAGCATATTTTGATTTTGTCATTCACCAAGCTCCCTCCGACGATTGGAACGATTCACACTTCCAAGTGCTTATCGGGAAAGTTGACGCACCAGATTTCTTAAAATACAAGGACTCACTTTAAACCCTCCAAGTAAAAATCAGCAGAACCCATCCTTTGGGAATGATTATCTACGTTAATGCGAATAGCATCAAACGGTGCGGAGTTATGCGCGTTCGTCAGGTGGCCGGCACACTCTAGATACGCCAGCCCACTCTTGAGGCGATTCTAAATTTGTTGACACTTTCACAGCCCTGCGCACGATCTCCGCAGCCCAGCACGTGCGTTTGTGTCACTTAGGAAGGCGAGCAAAGCACGCGCCATACGCACAAACACTCAAAATGGTACCGACCAGACTTTCTGGCGTCTCAGCTGAGTCTCAACGCAACCGGTACTCTAAACGCGTTGTCTTGATATGCTTGCATTGCACGACGCGCTGCTTGCAGGACGCTGTACAGCCTTGACCGGTGCGCGCGCGTCTCCATGCACGAGAGCTTATTCCAGCTCTCGTGAGAGCGTGAGCACGGCCGCTAGCTCACCCTCTCCCGCGCTCGGGAGAGGTGATGTAGCGGCCGTGCTCAGCCTCACGAGAGCGGAATGAGCCCTCGTGCATGGAACGCGCGCGCACCGGTAGCTGTGACAGCGCTGTAAAGCGCGTCCTATGGTAAAGATATAAACAACCGATTAGAGTGCGTTGAATGGCTGCCTTCATAGCTCTGGAGAAAGAAGAAGACGCCGTTTCGAACGGACGCGTTTTCATGCTCTCCGCTGCAAATCAACAATCGGCCTCAGGCCGAGGAAACCCTTCTCCTTCTGGTTCATATGCTAACAACGACTTTCAAAAGATGCAACCGGACAACGCTGCAGCCGCACCCGCGGCCCCAGGAAAAAGCCAAGCTCAGGCGACAAGCCAAGATGAGTATCGAATCTTACTTCCACGGTTTCCTCCCGGGAGCTTGTGCATCAATTCTGTTTTTCTTCATGCCGACATGTCGGGCAGGCCCTACCGTGCAATTGATTTTCGCGACGGACTCAAAGACGCCATCGATCTCCGTGAAGTGTTGTCCCTTGGACAGTTCCAAATGAGCCACGTTTGGATGGCTACGCTAGTGAGTTCTGAAGCCGCGGAGAAGCTGAAAGCAGCAAAAGAACTGACGGTGAAGGGCAAAAAGTGCATGGTCATCGACCCGAACTCAAAAGACGTTAAGCTCAAGCTGCTCTGGCTTCCGTCGTACCTAGAAGATAAAAAGATTGCCGAAGCATTGTCGCCATTTGGAACCGTGCGTAGCGTCTCGAGGGAAAAGTGGCGCGTGCCCGGGATGGAAAACATGGAAACGCTGAACAGAGAGGTCTGTCTGACTCTTCATGACATGGCGACATCGGAAGATATTCCCCATCTGCTCAGAGTTGCAGGTATACAGTCCCTTCTGGTCATGTCCGGGCGACCACCCTTGTGTCTGAGATGCAAGAAAGTTGGTCACATACGGAGGCAGTGTCGCACCCCAAAGTGTGCGCGTTGCAACAGATTCGGACACGAAAGTGACGAGTGCTACTCCAGCTATGCAGCCGTGCTACGGGGCTCTGGCACAGAACCAGATGCCAACCAAGAGTTCATGGATATCTCCGAGGTCGTGGACGCCACTGGAGAGGTTCTCCCAACTCAAGCCGGGTCTGCAGACTCCGGACCTCCTATTTCCGATAAGAACGAAAGTCCAGCTGTTAAGGAAGTCTCGGAAACACCACAAACCAGCTCGGAGACAGAGAATGAAGGTAAAGACTCACAGGAAAGCAAGGACAAAGAAACCCCGCGACCACGGAAGTCAACTCAGCAGCCTGCAGACCTTGCTGAGAAGCCGACGACATCAGAAGGCAACGACGACCTACCGGACTCAATGGATGTGACCAGAAGCAGTTCCAAGGACATTAACGACACCAAACGAAAACAAGATGCGCCACCTGACACCACCACCGCGAGTAAGCGGAAACCTACCTTGCACCCAAGCTGCTAGTGTTTAAACCCAAACCCATAGCCCCTCTTCTCTCCCTCCCCTCCTTCTCCATCTCCCCTCCCCCTTTCTCTCCTCCTTCCCTTCTAGTTGATGGCCCTCGTTTTGCAACACTAAATGTCAGAGGCTTTAATTCTAGGAAAAAACAATATCAGCTGAAACGCCTACTTGAAGGAAAGGAGGTTGACTTCCTGGCCGTACAGGAAACAAAGCTCTCAACAGATGATCAGGTAGAGCGTGCCCTGCAGCATTTTTTGCGTGACTATGAAGTATGTGTCAGCCATGCTGTTGGTCAATCTGGGGGCTGTTTACTGTTTATTAAGAAGTCTTTCCAACTGTCTAATTTAATGGTCACCACAGACCTCTGTGGCCGCTTCGTTATGTGCGACTTTCAAGTTTCTGACATAAGGTGGAGAGTTATATGTATTTACGCTCCGAATGAGGTTAATAGCAGAATTGTGTTCTTTAATCACCTGCGCCCATATTTAATTTCTGATAGAATGTTAGTTCTTCTAGGAGATTTTAATTGTGTTTGCGACACAGTAGATAGAACTCCATTTAAACCGCGAATTGACAAAAGCGCACGTCTACTGCTGGACATAGTTGACGAAGGAAATATTTTTGATGTTGCCCCTTTCCAGCTGGAAGAAAACCATCTGCAATTTACACACTTTCAAAACTCCTCTCACGCGAGGTTAGACAGAATCTACTGTTCTGTAGACCTAATTAACACTTTAAATGGTTATGCGGTAGAACCAGTATTTTTCACAGACCACTGCATGGTATTAGTAACTGTAGGGAAGAAACGAAGAAAAAAGAGTATAAATTGGAAGCTATGGAAACTAAATGTTCAATTATTAAAAGATAAAGTCTTTGTAGCCAGTACGAAGGATCTAATCAAGCAAATAGGAGAAACAACCGAACATATATTTGTTAAATGGGAGCTCCTTAAACAAGAACTAAAACAGCTAGCAATTGAGAGAAGTACTATTATTAAATTTCAGAAGGCTGAGACAGAAAAAGAATTGCTACGTAATTTGCGTGTTCTGGTAGAACTAGAATGCCAAAGTCCTGGGCAAGGTTTGGAAGATATAACTCGAACGAAAGCCGAGTTGGACAAATTTCATCACGAGCGTTATCAAGGCGCGGTTGTGTGCTCCCGTGCTGAAAAATTTTGCTTAGGAGAACAGCCAACAAAAAGGGCAATGGAGGAGGAGAAACGGTATGCGATATCTAAAGAAATCCATGAAATAGAACAGAACAACCTTATCGTTACAGATAAAGAAACTATAGCACATGTCTTTTTTGAACACTACCAAAACATATCTCGGCAATAGACCGATCTCACCAGTCAGTTTGACTACGCCACCGCTGCCGCAATGCATCGAGGGAACTTTAGTCTTTCTGCACGTGCGACAACCTCGCTGGAGCGCGTCGCGTGTGGAGCACGAGGCAGCACGAGCCCTCTCGTGCACTGCCGTTCGCCTCCTGTGAACTAAAGTTATGGCGGCGTCACGC
>JAZHYW010029034.1:0-62434 GCA_037355805.1 Ixodes ricinus | reverse complement strand
CTGGCCAAGCTCTGGGCAAGCTCGGGACGCCGGCAAGCGAGTGTATTTCCCTACACACTCCCTTAGGGCGCGGTGTACACCCCCCTTGTTTTTCTGAACCACCAACTTAATTCGCAATGACTTCTCTATTCTCAACCCCCCCCCCCCCCTCCTAAAATTTAGACACACCCTAATTTCAATTCCTGGGGAAACCCCTGCTGGCAAGCACTGGCCAAACTCTGGGCAAGCGACCCTTGCGCACTTCTTTTTAAAGAAATTGACCCTGCAAGTAGATTCTGCTGGAGCCACATGATTGTAATTATGCACGGTTACGATTTCTTCGATTTATAGACGGTATATTGCAACGGATAGGTGCGTGGGTGCCCAGCTTTGGGTCGAGCTTCAACGTGCGTTTTGCCGCTCGCGTATTATTAAAGTAAAACGGGATTTATGTCATAGCTGATGTCTCTCATATTCGTCTATAATTCGTCTCATCCTACGATGGAATAAAGGCCAAGGCCAAGGGCCGCTAGGTCCAATCACGTTCCACGCTAAACTATGACACACATAACATTGATTAGGGGAGGACGAATAATGCTCCTAATCAAAAAGTGCTGCGTTATTTCATCTAGCTTAGACACTGCCATGAGCCTGTGTGTCAGGGCTTTCTTTGCAATGTAAAATTTATGAGTCATCGAAGCGAAATACCACGCAATTTCCAAGTGGCTCGTGAGTGGTTCTTGCGGTTCGTAGCCTTTGCCTTTAGTAAATCATAGGGCGAAACGAAGTAGAGGACCAGAATTCACAAGCGGGGACTCGCATCCGCTGTCAGCGCCGTATTCAGTTCTCGATAAAAGCTCCCGCATATTTTTCACCGGAAAACTAACAAAATATATTTTCTACCTTTAATTTCTTGCCGCAACATATCTTTGGCTAGGCTACAATTAGAGATGAATACTGTGCAGCGTTTATTTCTTTTCACATGAAAAGATCGCGACCAGAATGCAAAACACCAAGGCTGGAAATATATGTAGTTGGTGATCACAGGAGCCGAACTTCCTTGTTTGCTATTGGCTACTGCCACCTTCTCCGTCATTTCTAACTTTCGATTGGTGTCTTTCGCTTTACAACAAGGAAGCTTTGTAGTTTGCAGTAAAGTTTTCACAGTGGTCTTTTCACCCAGCTTCCTATGTCGCATTCCCAAGGGCTCAGTGAGGTAGCTAAAATGTATTTATTACAGTAAAGTTGTTTACAGCTAGGGTCCACTGAATTTTTCGTGTGCGGCAACAGAAATGGCGGCACGGTTTCGTGACGTCATGACTTCGTGTCACGTGACGTCAATTTTCTCGCTAAATTTAGCGAGGAAATTTTTCCGTTAAATTTGGTGGAGAAATTTTATCGGGAAAATCGACTTCACAGCACACGAAGTCGTGACGTCATGTGACGTCATGAGTTTCCTCCGGCTCCTCGGGGCGGCGATAGTCCTCGACATGTGTGTGCGTACCGTTCGTCACGATAATCACCGATCAAGACGATAAATAAATGTGTTCGTACCTTTTTTCAAAATTCTGTGTCACGTCTGTTTCGTATGCTTCACACGAAACAGACGTGACACTAGAACAGATGAGTCATTCTTTGTCATAGACGTGACACAGAAAAATGACGAGCCTTCATGGAGTGAAATTGCTCCATCATATTTTTGGCTTAAACTACATCGCAGAAGCGTCATGAAATGAATAAAACAACATTATCGTGAATTCATTTTAAGCACAACTGCAACATTAAGAAAAATCAATTAACATAAATCGAATTTAAATTAACATATAAACACGTCAACAAACATGTTGCTGTATCAGGCACAGGAGCATGCATATATCCTTACACAAATCAACTCGTTTGACATAGACGAGAGTGTCTCACAATTCGTACGCCGTTGCCGCGAAGCTGTTGCAGACACTGTAAAATAATGGCTTTAGTAGCTATCGCACGTTCACATGCAAATCTCCAAACTATAGACACGCGAATCCGCGCTGATTAGCTTATCGAAAGGGATGTCTTGAAATTGATATCCCTCAGTCACACGTCTCCGAAATGGCACGCACACTCAAGGGACCGAGTTTGTCACACATGTAAAGAACACACGAGAGGAATAACTCAGCCGTTTTCACCTCCTCAGATGTTCTAGTAGTAGGCCTCGATGTAGCCGAATAAAAATACAAAAACAACGAACGACGCTCTTCGAATTTCCGTACTTTCCCAATGCGGCTTTGGAATGCATGTAACAGTTGATGCTTGAACTTCTGACACAAACACAGACCACCAGAAGAGGCAAGTTCACGGTATTTCAGTCCGCAAACGTCCAAAGTACAACGGTCTATCCGCCGGAAACCACGATAGACTCAGTCATTTCTCCGAGTTGCCTGCCTTAGTGCCGAATGTCAAAAACTGCCAAAGCTAGGAAGGTCCGGTGGGCGTGAATTTACCTAAAAATTCACAGGAAATGCTGTCTCAATCCGGGCATTATCATACTTGCAACAGCCGTTGGTAATACACTTCGTTAACCCACACAAAAACTATGTGTTTCACGGCATATCCAAGGGAACCGAGGCCAGTCAGACACAGCGGGTCGGGCGGGCTGCGAAACGAGCACCACTATGCGGCGCTCGTGTCGCGAAAACGCAGCGCATGCGCACTTGAGACCAATTGCCGCCATTAAAGAGGCCCTGACACATCAAAATCATATTTTTTTAATTATCCGAAACGATTGAAAAAGATGCCGGGACATCACCCTCAAAATTCGAAACTTGGGAGTTCAGTATTTGTGAAGTAAAAAATCAATTTCCAAATGCCGAATTTGAAGTTCCCGCGCGATCTGTGCCAGTGCAGTGACGTCACATTTTGTGGTCTCCTGTGAGTCGACTTTCCCTCGGACGTCCGCTCCACGCTACGAAGCAAGTGCCGTTGCCACCGCGACCTGAAGTGCCGGCGGACCGGGAAAAAAAACCGGTTTCTTTGTCCGGTTCCCCGACTCACGGAACATCCTCTGCTCGAGCGCCGCCAAGTTTTCCGAGGGAGGATACAAATCCAGGAAGCGACATCACACCGGACTCCGATTTTCGGTATTTCAAAAAGAGCTAGTGCGCTCGCAATTGCGTTAAAAACATGTTTTACGATTGCCGTTTTTAAATGTAATAAAAATGTCGCCTACAAAGCTTCTAAATGTTATGATTTTTGACGTCACCAATCAAAAGAAGCAAGGAGGTGAGCAGCCGGGGAGAAAAACGCCAAAAATAAAAAAGCGCGCGCGCGCAAAAAAATGTTTTTTCGCGATGCGTTTGTTTTGCATGCCTATGACTACAATATGCATCGTTTTAGACAAAAAAGAAGAAAAAAAAACGACTCTTGGGGTGTTAGTGCCCCTTTAAACTGCAAACCGCTCCCCATGGTTTGAGTTGGACCATACCTACGGTCTAGGCTGTCTACGAACAATAGGCGACACCGCCGGCGTAGCTTTTTACCGTGGCTCAAAACTTGAGCTAACGAAATATGAGTGCAGCGGCTAAAAAGGACCTACGGATGAAAATGATCGGATTGCCAATGGGAGCTCCCAGGTCGGGGCTTAGGTTATCTCCGTTCCTTATGCCCACGATCGTTGGCTTAATGGCAGTTGAAAGCGCCAGTTTAACTAGGGTATTAGGGTATGTCAAAAATCGGCGGATGGTTTTGGGTGTCTATTCATTCCCAAACTACCGGTGCATTTCTGCGAACTGTCTCGTGCAGACGTTTAAAACGGCTTTTAAAGCGGCTAGAACGGAACATATCGCGAAAAGAAACAAAGAATCAAGACAAGAAACGATGCAACTTTTATTTACATGATACACAATGTTCTTCACACTTCGTTATTACAATGTACGCTTGCATACATCCCAAGGCTCGTATCTGCCATTCCCGCGCGCGCAATTTCTAGAACGCGCGCTCTACATTTGCGCTAGACGTATGTCCCAAAATGACCAAGAGGCTTGGGAGAGTACTGGCCAGTCTGATGAATGCACCTTCTGGACACGCCTCCACCCAAACAAGATTAGAGACACTTCAAACCACCCAATTAAAGGGGTAGGGAAACGAAATTCCAGCGCTCATTTTTTAGCTTTAATGTGTTGCATGTTGCAGCATAACCTCAAAAACACCAGTCTTGCGTTGAAAGGCACAAGCAAACTTATTTTAAAGCTAATTAAACGATCTTTCAATGTGCACCTGGTGGATGCATGCGGAGCCTATTTGGGAGGTAATCTAGCAACGTTGGGGAACTTGCTACGTAGTCATGACGTAGCAGATTCCATCGGAGCAGCGCCGCTCTTTGGAATTTCAACATTTTCTTTCTTAGCATTCCTCCTCAACTCACAAATCGCGCATTGAACTAAACAGTCCAAGAAGACGGAAAGGAGGGACTCTCGCTCTTTCTCGGACCCTCGTGTGTGCACCTGGATACAGCCATTCTCCCCCCAGTCGCTCAAAACTCGGACAAAAGTTGCTTTCCCCAACCCGTTCAGCCCTACGCTGACAGTGTTGTGGAAGCTACGTGCTCTTTAGGCCAGCCACACGCTCGTCACCCCACGTGTACTTCGAAGGGCTCGGTTGTAACCACTGATCTCTACTATAGGAGGCTGGATGGCGCTTAGCTGCTTTCCGAGCCTGGCGCAAGTGAAGCCACCGGAAGTTCGATGCTTGTCCCGGAAGTCGGGCGTGTGCTGGGCTTCCTAGTGCATTCAGTCGATATTTTGGACCATGCTTTTTTGTGTGTTTGATTGGGTTTTAATACTCCCGTTCTGGATTAAATCCACAGAATAAGGCGTTTGAACTTGGGACATATTCACACTTGAGAAACTAGAATCTCAAAATGTTTACATTGAACGACTTCCCATGATACTTCTCGGGTCTGCATCCGCGCTCTTCCCGCGCAACAAGCAGGCTCTCTTGAGGGAACAAGCGAAAATTCAGCGCCCTTGACGCTTTTCGAACCAGCACTCGGAACAGTTACAAAGCCTGCCAAGCGCTCACTTCCGGCACAAGCCGCTTACTTCCGGTGGCTTCATACCTGTTCGCTCAATGCGCCATCCAGCCCCCTCTAGTGGAGATCAGTGGTTGTAACGCGTTGACGCCATTGACACCACCACAACGCTGACAACGCCACCAACGGCAAAGCTCATAATCCGCCAGCCTTGATACGTCACGAACGCGGGAAATCTTTTCTTTCTGTTTTTGTTTGCGTCGGATATCCCATGACGCATCACGCTCTCCGTTCGCTTCTCTTCGAGCGCTTGCTCGAGTGCACCGTTTGGAACGAAAAATATAGCCGGGCGTTAAAAATACAAACGTGCGATTATCATTTACGGTTATTATCCGTCATGCTTGACTCATTCCCGACCGAAATTTGAATATTTCAATTTTTGTTTCCGTACCTCTTTAAGGCCCACAAAGAAGGAGGGTAACTTCAACGGGGCAGTCTACAAATGGGCACAATGAAGACAAACATTTGGGGACCTAAACTGGTAATCAAAGTGGCCAGCAATGAAAAAAAAAAACATCATGATTATTAAGAGACCTCGGAAGACATATGCTGACAAACAACCCAAGACGACGACCGTAGAAAAAAAAAAGAATCCCATAAACATTTTCATAAAACTTTTTCAACAAAAAAAAAGAAAGAAAAAATCTACCACTTGGGCGAAATTAAAAATCGGTAATTTTCGGTTTGACCGTTTTTTTTTTTTACCACCGTTGAATGTTTATTGGTGTTTTTCGGTAAAAACCGGAAAGTGTACGGCCTGCTCATAGGTCGCTGGAGTCGCAAATAGTCTGTTCCTAACTCTGGACTTTGAGCCGCCTTTGAGCTAAATATGCCCGTGTCAGCTGTGGGGTTTTCAGGCATCTTCCGTTCCGTCCCAAACGAATGTACGATATTGTTGGCAATCTTTTAATGTTTTTTTTTAAATTACCTCGAGTAATTTGTACAGGGCCCGCATTGCAAGTGGTAATATATTTCGGTAGCAGAGAACCCTGTGAGGCCGTTGACTCATCGGTCTGCCTGATTGATTCGAAGATCCGGGAATGAATGACGAGGAAACGACCCTCAGGGAAAACAACACGATTGAACGAATGACTCACGCCTTTCGGAATTCCTCTGGGAAATTTGTTGTTTCTTGTTCGTGCAACTTTTCACGCATTCCCGGAAGAAATCAATGTTCAGCTCCAGTTTTCCGAGCGAGAATAAGAATGTTGTGCATATATTTTTACAAAGAAGAGTGACTTCGCTCTTTATCATAGGCACTGTTTGTTCGCAATTTTGCAAACAGTGGCCTCTTCCAAAAAAAAATAAAAATAAAAAGAAAAAGCCGCGTATGTCTTCGATGTCATTTGTTCTCAGCGTATTCACGTATAATTTGTAGTTAAGTTTTTTTTTCTTTTTACTCTACAATGGCGACAATCAACATGCCGTAAGATATTGAATGAATTTGTGTGTCTCGTTAAGAAGTCTGATTAGTAGTAGACGACTTCAGTGACTCGAAGATTTACATTGGTTTGATTGCCTACGCATACACACAGAGAATGCACGGCCTTAACTAGCTATTGTCGCAACCACGTACTTGAACTGCGTCTAAATTAAAAAAATATGCGTGCTAAAATAAAAGAAAGTCGTTTTAAACAGAATGTGAACGTGTACACGCTTAAAGGACACTATAGTCGTTTCATAAAGGTTCATAAAGTAACCGACGGCCTCCAAGCATACTAAGTAACTCGAGTGTGGACGGCGTGTATGTCTGCCTGCTCTTCGTGCACCTCGTGCGTTTGTTTACATCCACCACCAAACAAACACGCCCACCGCTCGTTTGTTTCCCCCCTATCTCAAACAATGACCTCTCGTGCCTGGCTGCTTTGTCATCGCGCGTGCTCTACGCGATCTCTTACGTTGCCTTGTAATTGGCGTGCCCCTTTTTACATTTTGAGGACCCGAAGACGTATTTAAGAACGCTTGCTCGCCGTATACATAGATACGCGTCCGATTTCTTTATTAAAAACGCCCGTTTTTCTTCGACCCCGGCGTAGACACCATCGCGACGATCGCTTTTAGCGCGGAAAGGGGCCGACCAATGGCGGACTTGTTTTTTAATGTGTGCAGAGAACGCGCGTTTTCTGCCCAATCCTCTCAAAAGTCACTGTAGTAACGCAATATTCAACTCAAAAATTCACAAACACGGCCCGTTTCAAGTACTCTCATCACAATGTTAATTCGTTAAGACATAACAATTATTTACAAACTATTTACGAGAGTAGACATTTGAAGTCCCTAGACACGACTCCTTGAGTAAGGACACTAGTATGAAAGGCTGCAGCTTCTTCACCGTCCGGCTTGTTTACATAAGCCTGAGCTCATGTAAGTAAGCTTACAAACCCTTCCGCTGCGCGAGATGTGTAGGGACATTTCGGGAACAGGTGTGGCACAGCGTCCTTTTTAATGACCATTGTCCACTGTCCATCAAAACCGTCCGCCCATTGATGACGTGCGAGTAATGACGATTAATGTCGTCGAACTGAAAATGAAAATCGCACACGTAGCTTTTGATGTGAGCGGGAACATTTTCCCAGGGATCGCGTTGTGCCGTACCTTCAGACACATAGCATCCTTCGGGGCGGTAAAGAAGTGGCGCTCCTCGTCAGTTTTGACGTCTGTGAGGCGCACCTGCTGCGATAGCCGGGAGCGCAGCAGGTCGGCATGCTTTCTCATTGATTGGAGAACGACTCAGATTTCGCGGCACGAGGAAAGAACGCTTAGGAGCCTCCGACGAGCCGCGAATGAGACGAGCGAAACACGAGGAAAAATGACGACAACGAGACACCGCCGGTGGTCGCTACTTGGACGACCACAGCGCCCCTTCTTGCGCGCTCTACGAGATGGCGCCTCTAAAGAAGTGAATTTCCAAACTGGCCCCCTATAGTAATGTGCGCTATCAGCTGACGAATTTTATTAGGAAGAAACACGAAAACGACAGTTCATTCTATGGCAGTACTGCACGACTGCCGCGATGAATTCCGACCAACTCGCTCAAATATCAATTGTTCTAATGCGAATCTATATTTGTCCTCTACAGATACTGTCTGGGCCGGTGGCACAAGCATAAGAATATTTTTCTCGTCACGAATGACAACAGCTTTCTGAACTTCACCTACGTGCACTGACATTTGTTCTACACCTTCCACGCTTTAAAAAGATGAACCTCCAAATTTGGGACTTCTTTCTGTCAAAAGGTCCGTGTGTTGCTGCGTGAAGCTGGGAGCACGTTTCGCGCTGCTCCCAAGTTTCGTAGACCGACGATAATAATGATAATAATAATTTACCGCTATTTTTTTCGGTATGGTATTGTTTTGGTGGCGAGCGCCACCAAGCGCCCCACATTAAGAGCCTTTACCGGCGAATGCAATGGCCTGGGGAGTGCAGCCAGCACACAAAAAATCTCGAAGACCACGCAGTGAAGCACATAGTACTTGACGACAATTATAGACCACTGCAAGGAAGGCCACTGGCCGCCGCCATGTCTCTCTGATTGTGCGGACAAGCCCGTGCAATTTCAAGCTTAGCTATGTTCCCGCTCAAGCTGCAAGTGCTTGCACTCATGGCGCACCAAATGGGGCGCCATGCTTGCAACTGTCTACAGAGAGTATGTAGTGGCGGCCATAGCTGTGTGCGCGATTGCTGAGCGCGTGCTAACGGTGAGCTTCCAGAGTTAGTTCGATGTGAGCGCGTTGGCGAAGTTAAATAAAAACAGAAAGAATAAACATAGGGACGGACAAAACAGCACCTCTTTCGTTGAAGCTAAATAAAAACAGAAAGAATAAACATAGGGACGGACAAAACAGCACCTCTTTCGTTGAAGTTAATTAAAAACAGAAAAAATAAACATAGGGACGGACAAAACAGCACCACTTGTCCGTCCCTATGTTTATTCTTTCTGTTTTTATTCTAGAGTTCTTTTGCAACGTGCATTTTAGACCATCGAGATTGCCGGTTTTAGCAGCCTAATAATGTGAGCTCGTTCTGAGCATGCGCTCTAAACAGCGCCTTCAAATATGGCATCCATGCACAAAATGCTGCAAATACGCGACAAACTGCGCCCGGCGGCGTCAGAGCAGTCACTGATAAGGGCCGCCCACACTAGCGAGAAAACGCGCGCGGCGCGCCGATCGCGTTGAAAACGCGTTCCGCAAAATCGGTTGAGCGCGTGAAATCATGCGTTCGCTCGAATGCTTCAAGAGTGCGCGAGGCCTCCTGTGCTGTCACGTGACATTCGCCGCGATCGGCGTGCTTCGCCGATTATTCGCCGATTATTCGCCGATTATTCGCCGATTATTCGCCGATTATTCGCCGATTATTCGCCGCATATTTGCTCCATGGAATCTAGCCACTATGTTTTGTTTTGCCACGCAAAGTATATTTATTTTTAAATTATTTATTTATTTTTACCTACTTCGCCTGGTGGGCATCACAGTAGGGGGGACGGAAATAATTATACAAAAGCAAACATATGGCGGAACAAGCAACGAGAATTCGCAAATCGAACAGGAGAAACATTCCAATATATACTACAATAATATGACAACACGATAAAGAGCAAGCACAGACCGAACAAAGTAGACCTTCAAAACAGACTACAATGACATAATTCCATTAAACAAATGATTGGACGTTAGGAAGCTCGACCTGGGAGTCGGGCAGCACGTTCCAATCACTAATTGTTTGGGGGAAAGCACGTCAGTACATGTAAAAAAAATTCTCGGATCTTTTTTTAAATTATTATTGCCAGTCCAAAGAGAAACATAATGAGGTGCCAATACGTATCTTGATTTATCTTTCACGATGCTACCGTAATATAGATTATCCATAAACTTGAGGCGGAGGCACTTTCGTCTTAGTTGCGAAGGTCTCCATCCGAGCGGGAGCTTTAATTGAGAGATACTATCGCGAAACTTTTAGTTATTTAAACATACCTCGGAGCCTGATTCTGAATGCTTTCGATTTGGTTTATACATATCTTCGTGTGCGGGCCCCAATTGATACATACATAGTCCAGAATTGTGCGGACGTAACAAAGAAGAGGACGTTCCTTTCAAGTGAGGTGAAACTTTCTGAAATTGCGATGCAAAAAACGCAGCATGCCGCTTTTTTCTTTTCGAAGCTGAGTATTTAGTTTCTGAGTTGGTAGACGTCTGGATATCTGTTGACGCAAATCAATGTTCCGAAAGTTTTTTTACCACTGTTCACGCAAAATAACTTTCGCATTCGAGTGCAGCTTTTTCGGTGCCGGTTGCCCGAGCACTCAGCAACTGGACAGGAACGGCACACTCAACTCCTTGGAGCGACTGTGCCGTATCCTCTCCAGCCATTGTGCAGTGATCGATCCACCGGCGGAACCGTCGAGACAGAATGACTCCGGGATCGAAAAGCAATATGCCACCCACGCTTCCTTTGTCTTTCCCCCTTCTCCGGGCTTGAAACATAAGAGATCCGGAAAGGTAAGTCGTCGGTGCAGGTTGTCGCAGTCCCTGTCTGCCTGGCGGACAAGCCGGTGCATGTTTGCGCCGACGAGGATAACTTCTTGCGGACTCTGCCGTTTCCTTATTGTCACGATTGAGCAGTGCATGCGGTCGCGTAGACTAAGATACTCTGCCGAATCGTAAGTGCCGTGTAGTGGCGCACGTCACCCGTGATTTGCGGGTTCAGGCCACACGTTTCTCACGTTCTAAATTAGCTATAGCCACTGGGATAGGCGCGAAAGCCTGGTGTGCGATTGGTGTCCACTAACAACCGGACAGTGCCCCCATTTTTTGCATGACAGCACCGATTCTCCCCATTGTTTTGGCATATACTTGGGGTGGTAACCGAGCCACTGCCCCACGGCGCTACAAGTTTCACGAAAGCATCGGGCCATACCGTAGTTTGTTGATTGCAAGCTGAAGCCACCTCTCGGCATTTGTTCTCACTATTTAGGCGGTTGCTAAATTGCCGCGACGTGACGCAGCTCGCATCTTGAAACTTAAGTTCTGGAGGCTTGTAGCCTTCTATCTTCGAGGGTTTCGAGGGTACACCGGAATCACAGCTTCTGTGCCTCAGCAGGGTGGAGTAGGGGGACTCCGACTGCCCCCACTATTAACGGCTCGCCTCTCATAACGTGTCGCCTCCTGCGTGTCCAGGTCGGCAACGCAAGCGGCCGGGACGCAAGGGCACGGGGTTCGAACCCCACTAGGCTAGTTTTCATTGTACCTTTTTAATTTTTGATCTTCCGGAGTGATCCTGTAGAACCTTGGACACCATGACGTGTTTTATTCTGGAATGTCTTTACTACACCACAAAGTAGCACTGGCTGGCTGCATCGATTCAGTCGCCCCTTCCGTCACCGGCGAAGGATGGATTATGTTTTATTTGAGGACACAAGTTCTCCTCATTAAAAATTTATTTTGAGGTCTGCAACTATCTGCTATGTTAACGTAAAACGTGTTTAGGCTACGTTTTAAGATTAAGTGAAGTCACAAAAAGCGTAACCGCTTAACCGCTTTGGAGTTAGTGGAGTTAGCACCACTAACTTCGCTAGCTTTAAAACTACCTGTAACTCTAACTTCACCTCTAACTCTAACTAACTTTAACTCTAACTCCAACTATACCCGCTTTCACCTCAAGAACCGAAGTAAAAAAAGTCCGCTCCTCGCGGAGCATTACTACTTTTATCTAAATACATCAAGGTGTATTTTAGATTAGATAAATGTTATCTTATCAAGACGTACATGTACCAAACGCCAAAAGCATCGCGTTTTTCTTCGACGTGCAAATCTTGTGAGAACTACTTCGCGCCGCGTATGAACAATGCGCAAAACTTACTTTCTTCTTGGGGTGAAAACGGGTATAGCTCTAACTCTAAAAAACTCTAACGCTAAAAAACACTAACTCTAACCTTAACTCTAGCTAACTCTATCTCCCTAATTCTTACTCTAACTCTACCAACGTTACTAAACCACTCAGTTGGGAAACTGCCGTAGAGACTGCTCTAAAAAAGTGGCCCCGATCTGTCCTCGCGAACCGAGCTAATGGCGAACACAACGCCGCCGTTTCTCCCGCAGCGGCCACTTGAGGAACCGCACGTTATTTCTATTTTGGCTTTAATCGGCCATTTTCGCGCCAAAACAGATACAGCGGAAGAGGTTTTGGGGTGCCAACCCAACACCACCTAGACAGGAGGCCTCCGTACGCGTCATCACAGTCAGAATGATCGAGGCCTGTGATTGGCCACGAGTGCTGCGTCAGTGTTCGGCTGGGGCTCTTGTCCAATCAGAGCGTCGAAGGTCGGGCTCGGACCCAATAGCCGAGTTAGCGCGATCCGACTCTGATGACGTTTCATAGAGGGAGAGAAGACCATGCGGAGGCCTTCTGTCTAGGTGGTGTTGGCCAACCCCGTCTCCCCAGCGGACGCGCCGTGTCTTGCTACCGAAGTTAAGATGCACCTAGGTCGGGACGCGCAACCTGAGAGCACCGCTGAGGCATGGTTGTATAAAAACAATATTAATTGTGCCGCGAAACCTTGCAAACTAATGATTTTAAAAACATCACGCGCCCTTCATTTTGCACTAAACTCCAATAAATTTTATACAAAAAGAGTTTTTTTTCCGTTTGTTTTTACGCAAAAACATGCTTTCTAAAAGCTCAAGGTGACCACAGTACAGACAAATGATAAAGAGTGGAGCTGTTGTCGTATTTAGCTCGGTCTCGGTGGACGCCAGCGGCCCAGGTTTCGACGGCGAGTTTCCCAACTGAGCGTTTTAGTAACGTTGAACTGTACCTAACACTAACTCACCATTACCTCCACCAACTCCACTAACTCCACTAAACACTTGGTTTAGCGCTAGTGGTTTAGCACCACTAGCGCTAATCTACGCATGTTTTACTTAGCAACACAACTGCGCGGGGCAATTTACGATACATCGATAGTAGTTTTTTTTATTTGTGGTAATTCGTGACCGCGAAGCGTGGAAAATAGCGCGTGCAGCGAAGGGTGGACCGGCACTATCTTGTAGGATTCCTAGCTATATTTTTGCGAAGCATCTCACTTTTATAAAGTGTAATACGTATAAAGGACGGAGGGCAATTTCCAGCGTTACAAAAATTGTCACACGACGAATTATATTCGCTTAATTCACCGGGCCCTGTCTAATTACAGAACTTTAGCGAATTTCGTAGACAGGCAACATCTCGAAGTTTGGAGGCCTTTGCAATAATAGTGTGAACGACGCGACAGGGTTCCCTGGCGAGTGACGCCTCACTCACAGGGCTGGCATACGTAAAATGCGACCCTAACAACCACCGACGGCGTTCGCGCCTTGCATTTAAAGGTTTAGAGGGTAAGGTGCCCTCCTCCCCCGATAAGCTTTCCAATGGTGACTTTTTTGGTAAAAAGAAAAAAAAAGGGTCTTCATTTGTTTCTTTTCTTTTTTTAAAGAAATGTTTGGTTTGTTGTGAAACAACACGTATAAGTTGAACAAACTTTACCTCTGCTATGCTTCGCTGGGACGTCATATCCGTCGTCCGTGATATCAAATGTCCCAGCAGACCTTTTTCCCTCCCCCTTCTTCAATCCCCCTCCTCTCCCAAGTGTGACCATAAATCGGCCTGTGCCGCCAGTGGCCTAAGGGCGCGAGTAACGCTCCATTTCAGGTTCTAGTTAATTTATTCTTACGTGAATTTCCTCCACTTCAGGTAAATTCCTTGAAATCATTATATAATTTTCCACATGAGTATCGATACGTGAAAATTGCACCGAGATTAATGAACCCAAAAGCGTATTCTGCGTATGACAATCCTGTCAGTTATGACCTACGTACTGCTCGTGTTTTTTTTTCTTTGTTCGTTTTAACATAAATAAAGAATATCCTCACATTGTTTTACCTTCATGATGATTGGAACGAATTTCCGAACCTTGCTGAATAGTCCTTGGGAAACTTTGCCCTTATAGCGTATGAAATTTGCATTATGTGTTCTCAGAAAGTTCCAGATGTTGCAAAAACGATCGAAGAAGACTGAGCAGCTTTAACATCATGAACTGGCGGTTACGTGGGCTGGCACCGGTCCCTGCCGCAAATATTGATCACGCGCTCACACATGGGCTTGTCGTGCTCGGAGCACGTGCCGTGGTCTAGATATTGATAGATTCCGGCTATTTTCATCATCCCGGAGATTGCTCAAGAACCCGAAATCTAACATCCACCGATGCATTGATCGTACCCTAAGGCAATCTGAGCGATGATGGAGAGCTCATGTCAAGTCCCAGAGTCGCGCTCTGTTGAAGTGTTAGGACGTCACAGTCAAATGCACAGACTCCAGTCCGGTTGACCCGGAACCCTGTAGCACTAAAGGAACTAAAAAAAAAAAAAGAAACCGAGAAACTAAAGAAATACAAAAAGTCGACGCCATTTTTACATTAACCCGGGGGAAATAAGATGCCTGTTTTGTTACATCATATTTACGTCACACTGAACAATATAAATGTCGCAAAAGCTTAAGTGATCAGTATTTAACAATCTATTTAAATGAAGAATTCTATAATTCGTTTGGAAATCTATCCCTCACTATAATTAAGTTTTTATCGACGTTAGAAAGCGTGACGCTGTTAATTTTCACTGACCCACATTCGAAGCTGCGTGTGCTACCACAACTTATAACCATATTTGTATACAGACGATGCGCTTGCGTGAGCACCTCTAATCAAGTTATGCAAGCACACAAACAAGCCGAGCAATGGCTGCGTTTACATGGATGCGACCGTTGCGCATCGAATCGAGATTTGACTATTTTGATTGGTAGCAGATGGGTAGAAGACAAAGAAGTAGGAAGACAGGCTGCGTGTGATTGGTCCCTGCTCAATTCGATGCGCTACAATCGCATTCATGTAAACGTAGCGAATGTTCCCGGTATTCCACGCCGGTTCAGACGCACATTCGTAGTCGCAGAGCCGCCTATTGACTGGCGCGAGCAAGCTATACGCCGAGGGGCACGGGCGTTGTGAAAACAAACTCTGCGATTGAGGTAACACTCGGCTCCGCTCCTACGAACTTGTCGGCCAACGTGCCCGAGATAGGCTTTGAAATGAGCTGCTCCAGGTTTTACTTTAAGGAGCGTCAAGTATGAAGCGTCTGGCTGGCGAAACGTGAAAGATGTTGTTTTCAGCCTTGTTTCGTTCGAGTAACTTCCGTCCAGCTCAACTTGTGCCTCTAATTTTAGAGTTTTCCCGCGAGAGTGGTCAGACTTTGTAGCGAACGACTAAAAACACGTATTGTCGTGTATTGATCGTTTTGCAAGAAACTGCATAAACTACTGTTGCTGTTGCCGTTCACCGCAAGGCGAAAAGAGAAAGCGCGTATAGAAGAAGCATATAGTGTCAAGGTCGTATACTTAAACTTAATATATATATTTATAATTGGTACTGATAAAAGTACGTTTGAGGAACGGATACTTGTACGGTTTAGCGTACTATGTCTCAGTCATTTAAAAACATTTTAAATGTTGTTAAAAAAAGGAAATTCCCTGAATCCAATATATGTTTTTCAAGAAGACGCTTCCGAAAACTCCGAAAACAAAATACGGGGAATCGCCTGTTGGTGCACCTGAATGGCGGCCACAAAACGTTAGATTTTGTTCGTAGAGATCGTAACTATATAGAATTCCGAGATCCTGCGTTTTAGGTGGATCTGGGTGGGATTGGATCGACTCGGATTTTATCGGATTGGATTGGACCTGTAGATTGCCTTGTCCAGGCTATACGCTCGCGTAAAGTATTCCTAGCGATATGAGCTAGGTTGCGCAAACGGCGACCAGGATGTACAGACCACGCGGTCTAGCAGGCAGCGAGTGGAGGGTCAGAACGGCAGTGGACGTGTGTAAATGTGTCTAGTCACCTGCCGACGCACGGACGGTAGCCGTGCGACAGCGTGGTTTATACTGTCTGGTCGGCCGTTTGCGCGTTCTAGTTCATATCGCCAGCCACTGTACATGCTCCTGTTCTGCTTTGTTGCATCGTGTTGCAGTGTCAGAAGTGCACTGTTTAACAGAGCGATGTACAGAGTACGGTATTCAGCGTTTGAAACCTTATACTCCCAAAACATTGCCAGCCACATTCTGTAAAGCGTGCCAAATGCAAGCTTTGTCGGCATGAAAAGTTATTTCTCAGCTAGTATACCATGCAGTGTCGAATCTTACGGGAGCATCTCAGGTTGGTTACACATTTACTGAATGCATTTCTGATTAGTTTGCATTAGGCAGTTTCTGTGAGTATAAAAATAAAAGAAAAATTCGCTGAAGGGCGTAAAGAGCCTACGTGAGAAAAAGAACACTGATGAATATATGCTAAATGACACGGGCCTGGGGAAGGTATATAAGCTTGAGATTAAGCCTAATCTCGGTAAATGTCTCATAATTAGTTTGTTGCAGCGTTTTGATTTTTTGTTTCTCATAAAATATTCGACTATATCATCACCCGGAGTTAGAATTTGGGTAACACTGTTTGGAATTAGGTGATTTAGAACTTATCTATTGTATTTTTTTGTTTTAGCATTTATTTAAGAAGGGCGGGAAAGAATACAAAAGCGGAAGTTGCCGGGCAATATTAATTATATAATTTATATAGCTCTGAAATCGACACGTAGATTCTCTCTTGTTGCCACGTTACAAGGGCACCACGAAAGTTTGTTCAGATGATTTACGCAACACTAAAACAGCTCTTAAAGAGTTCTATAACAATATCAAATTAATTCAACTGATGTACTTTAACATATCTTGCATCGAAACATCTCGAATTAATTGCTTCGAGCTGGGAACAGTGTTTGAGACGGTTCTCAGGAGAGTCAGATAAAAAGCATTAGGAAACAAAACTAGTGGAGCACGCGAATAATGAAAAGTATTTCGCTACTTGTTTATTAATCTTATTGAACTAGCTGACTGCGGAAGTCAGCAGACGAACAGTGAAATGAATAACTGCTGTTCGTTTGCCAAAAACACTCCCTGAGACACATAAAAAAATATTCAATATGAATTTATTGAGACGCTATGGCTTTTGATAACAAGACGAAACATTGGGTATATCGATGCGTGCTCAACGTGGAAAAACAATTAATCTTTATCATTCTAATAAACTTGGGGGACACAGAAGGTGTCGTGTGTGCGTTATGATTTGTTATGTGTTTGATTGCGGGGAAGTTTGGGTGATTTAAAATAAGGTGCACACACGACACAGTCATGTGCTCGCCGGGCTTATCAAAATTGCCAAGACGAGTTCACGTTCCATGATGGGCTTTGCTGGTTCTGAAGTTGCACGTAGCACTTTGAGATCTTAGGGCTCTAGGATTGCGAGGAACTCCTTGTGGTAAAGTAATCGCGAGGGGGAGGAAATTATCGTGCCCGCTACGCTATCTATTTGGCTGTTTGGTGAAGCCCTGACGTCATACGCCCTCTTCTCTAACCATTGGTGCGTCTTAGTCCGCCCCATGACGTGGTGAGATCACGTGGTAGGCTTATATCGCTTTGTTGTTCAGGAGTCCGCTGCGCGGTCCGACGGTCGCCTTGGATACAGCAGGCTCCCATGGGTCATACCCATAACCCCTTCCCCCGCAAACAGCGAGCGCTCGCAGATTTGGGCGGCGGAGCGGTGGAGTGATAGCTCTCAGGAGCACAGGATACAGCAGAGGGAGTCACTTGCTGGCTGCGCCGCTATTCTCACAAGAGGGCAGTGAAAGAACAGCCACGAGCGCCGGCCATTTTCTTCACCACCTCATCCCCGTGACACAGCGCCAGCCCCGCGTAAAACATGCAAAGTGCCCCGCTGGGAGAGCGAAAGTCGTACTTACTGTCTTAGCTTATTAGACAACCGATCCGCGTACCCTGCCCGAAATAAGCATACTTCCAAGTAAGCGTGCCACCTTTTACGCGTCTTGGTCGCAACTTCGACTGTCTCGCGGGAACGTCGCCGTCTCGTTATCATGTCGCTTCGCTTCGTTGACCTTCGAGCATCCCGTAACTAGGTTTGGGACAGTACCGCGTCCCTGTGATATTCTCACAAATACCTATCGTCAAGTAGCGCTGGCGCGATAGCTGTCGGGGCCGGACAAAAGCGCAAATATCATAAACTGGAATGCTGCGAGTGACTACAGCTTAAACTTCTCCGGTGGCCAGTAGCTAGCGCAGTGAACTTCTCCGAACCTCTCGGCGCGCTCCACCACTTTCGTAGAGATCAGTTGTGGCCGCTGGTCGAGCGCCCCAGAAGCTCTAGATCTACATGAGGCACACGGAGAGATTGCTCGGAGACCGCGAGGGGCACAAGAATCCGTTGGGCGAGTGCGCACCGAGCGCTCAATGTGCGACAGGGGAAAGGGCAATTAGTCCAGTTGCTCGCAGTGTTTGGGCAACATGTTTTAGATAACAAAGCTGTAGCGCTGATAGAGATGTCGTCATCAGCGAGGGCCAACACTGGACACAGATTAGACACGACGATTTCGTTAACGTTCCGGCTCAAACTTGACTCGAACCCGAGCGTTGATGCAGCACTAGATTTCCAATCTGTGTCCAGAGTTGGCCTTCACTGGTGACGCAAAAATGTCACCACTACGGCCTTGCCTTCTAGGCGGTGTTGGCTTGGGCTCACCTTCACCTCCTGCCCATGGTGCCGAGCAAAGGTGTCGTGCTCTGGATCGCACGCTCCGGTGTCCGGTTCTTGCTGAATCGCTTGGCAAATCTTTCTTGTTGGGATTTTCGTAATACTGATAGTAGTAATAGTTCTTAGTGGGGCATTTGATTGATCAACCTTTCGATTATTCAATAGATTTTTAATTTAGATTATTTTAGATCGCAGCTCTTAGGCGCCCGTTTCCGGCTTGAGCGGCGCCGTCCGCCGTAACCGCGGCGACGTTTCGGCATGGTGACGTTACGGCACCATGCCGAAACGTCCGCGCGGGGTCACGTGACACCCCTCGGGGGAGGGGAAGATTGGGGTCACATGACACCCCTCGGGGGGTCAGGGGTAACGAGACACCCTTCGTGGGGGGTCGGGGGTCACGTGACAACCCTCGGCGGGGGTGAAGGGGGTCACGCGACCCCCTGAGGGGGTCGTGACTCCCTGAGGGGGTCATATGACCCCTCTTGACCCACCCGGGGGGGTAACGTGACCCCCTCAGGGGGTCACGCGACCCCCTGAGGTCACGTGACCTCTGCCCCCCCCCCCGGAGGAGATTGAAGAATGATGGGAGGAGGAGGAGGAGCGGTATACCCTCCCTTCAGCACCCTCTCGCTCCTCCTCCGCAAGAGCTGCGCTCTAATTCGGCGTTACAGGAAGTTGTAAACGGCTTTCACTTTTTTTTTCTTCTGTTTAATCGGTAAAATTTTGAAGAACAAAAAGAAGGCAATGGTTAAACGCTTCACCACGTAGACGTGAACTGTATGAAGGGCAAAGGTTAGGTGAAAGTTTACCCTGGAGTAAACTGTAGGGGAGACATTTGTTACTCGTGGGGCCCTATGCTATACGGAGAGACCAAGCGGGACCAAGGGACCGGGACGACGCCGTGTAGCATCGGGCCTCAGGTTACACGTTGTGTCCCGGCCACTTAACGCCGCGCGAGTGTTCCTTTAACGCCGCAGAGACTATTGTGAACAATCAAAGGAGGCCACTCTTGCCGGAGGATATAAACAAACCCCTTTCCCTCATGCAGCGGAAGTAAAAATGTGTGAGTTTGAGAGTTTTTTAATTGTTGTCAACTACACATGGAGGTTGATTCATAATCGGAATTGTTTACTGCGCCTTATGTAACATAGTCAGCAAAGGAAAACAAAAGTAACCTATACATTAAAAAAGTATTATGCATGGAAATGAGCGAAATTGATTACTCGAATAAATAATATATTAAAATGTGATGCATAATCGGACTAGTGTTTCATTGACGCCTAGCCCTAATGATTTCAATAAGGGTTAATTAATTATAGTTATGGCTAAACATGACGAACTATGTTTCCTTCTGTGTCCGCTATGGGCTGCATGCTTTTAAGCGTTCCTGGCCTGCGTGTAACGATTTTTCTTCATAACGCTTATCGCATAAACTGTGGAAGTAAGGGCATTCCGTGTTTGCACAAATTAAGAGCACTAAAAACCTGCACTCATAAAGCGACACACGACAGGGCAAGGTCTGTCGTGTATGAGATCTGTTTTATATGTTCTTAAAAGTACTTTTTAAAATTTATTATGTGCTGAGCGTAAAGGTTCTGCAGCGGCCAGTGTATTGTTGCTAATGTATCAGTGGTGCTTTTAATGCTTCCAGTAATATTTTAATTTGACCGGATGGCCCAGAATTGGCACAACGCGCACTGCACTGCACTGGGCATGATGAGAAACCGCACAAAAGGAAAGACAACAGCAGATCTCACGGTAGAAGTAGGAAAGCGTGAGGTTTCACAATTTCTGTAAGGTTTAACAGAGCATGTTGTGTAAAGTTGTTCATTGCGCTGCAGATACAGCAGAAATACGTAAGTAAAATAAAAATGTCAGACGAGTTTCTTCTAAGAAACCTTTAATTTCTCATCTACTTAGACGTATGTATATTTTTTTCAGGCTATAGTAATCCTTTATTAAGAAAAAAAATGCCGAAAATGTATTGATGTTTTTTTAAGCTTATATGTCAACTTTTGTCTCCCTTTGGTTGTTGGCTTTGTTCTTTATGGCAATTTCTTTTCGTCCACGTACTGCCCCTTCACAAACAGTTGCATTCTTCACCCCAAGGCACGGAGGTGTTGGGAACTTGGGTGTAACTCAAAGTAAATTGGAAATAAATAACAAAAAAGAATTGCACAAGCAAGTGTCACTAAAGTGCTAAATTACCATACTTTCCCGGGAGAGCCTGTAACTTTCGTGCCAGAATTGGCCGCAGAAAGTGGGAGGACCATAATGACAGAGCGCGACAGAAAGAAAGTATTGGGATGGAGGTGCCATCGCGTATCTTCAAACGCTCTCCAAAACTCTCATAATTTTTCATTGAAGAAAACTGTTTGGCCCCCAGATATAGACGTTTTCATCGCTTACCACCCGGGTGAAAAATGCTGAGTCACTGTGCTGTGGACGCATGCGCAGCGTTCGATATGCCACCCAACCGAGCAACGGCGCATGCTCAGAAGACGTTCCACAGCCCAGCAGACAAAAATGGCAGTGCGCAGATAGGCGATGTTTCGCAAAGGTCTATTCGTGACTCCAGCAAAAGCAGAACGACACCTAGCGGGAAAACACTGAACTGGCCGGACCAGGTCCTTTCGTGATTTCGCTCGTCTCTTCTGGCTTCCGTGTTTGCATGTTGTCGGATGGATTCGCGCGACCAGGACAGTTCTACCGGTCGTCTGTGCCGTAACTGTAGTATCGCCTTGTGACCCAGGTTGCTCTGCACGCGACCTATGGAACCGCATGAGCCATGACATTCTGCGTTTCTCAACGTTCATCAGCACAGTGGAAGGACAGTGGACAGTCCTTTCCTCGTTTCCTCGAAGAAAGTCAAGCCTCTGGAAGCTCGCTTACCCAACACATCGCCGGAGGTCTCGAAACGTGGAGAATGAAAAGCGGGGCGAACTCATCTGAGTCCATTCCCGCTCGCTGATGCCCCAGGTTGTGCGTTGAGCTGGCACATGGCACGGCACGACCTGGATTCGACCGCCATATTTGCCCGATAGTGGCGTCCCCTATAGGTCGCTGGAGTCGCGAATACTCTGTTCCCATTAGCTGAAACGGCATCCAAGGCTGCAAGTGCGAGCTAACCCGCGCTCTTGGCTTTGAGACGCGCATTTCTAGCTCGAGTGCTCGTCCTGTGGAAGAACGCTTCAAAGCAGCGACCTCGAGCTCTCATGCTTGTGGAATAGACCTATAGGAAGTATTCACATGGCGGCCATAGTTGGTGTGCACGACTGCTGAGCGCGTGCTGAGGGCAAGCTTCCACGGTTCTTTTGCAACGCGCATTTCACACCATCAAGATTGCAAGTCTTAGCAACCTATTAATGGGGTTCGTTCTGAGCTTGCGCTCTAGACAGCACTCACAAATATAGATTCCAGTGAATACTCCTTATTGCTAAATCACCCAAGCGTCAAGAGGAATGCAGGGAATGGTGTTCCACGCGCCGCACGTGCTGGCCTCAGCAGTTGTAACTTTTTTTTAAAGAAAATGCCTAAAACAAATTGCATCTCGCACGCGCGTTTGTCAACGCTTTATTTTGGTAATTTTGAATCTTTTATACGGGGAAGGCGGGAGCGTGTTAGCACGTGGAACACCAATCCCTGCATTCTTCGAATGCCATTTACAACGAATGACATTTGAGCGGACGGCCAGTCAGCGCGCGACACTCCCGGTGTAGCGCATTCCACGTGCGACAGATTGCGAGCTGATTCGCCGATCACACAAACGTCATTCGTTGTAAATGGAATTCGAGTTGCCCGTGTGGCACGGGTATTAGCAATAGGTCTATTGGCTGCAGTCTCAGCTGCAAGACGAACGGAGTGTAGAATCATCGAATTAGCTAAGACAGTATGAAAGAAAGCCTGCCAAGCGTGGGACGCGCGAGAGCTTGAGACTAGGCTTCACGTGCCACTCCCTCGTGCGTTAGCTTTGAAGTGCTTCTCTCCCATAGTCTCAGCTAAGACGCTGATTCTATCAAGCCGGCCCTGGTGTCACCTTTTTGTACCTGCGGCTTACCCTCCTTTCCCAGTCCTTCGGCGCATCCATAAAGTTATTATAATGTACGCTAGAGGTTCAACTGGCGCTGGTGTCTCTGCGACTTCTGGGATGCTAATTTATGCATCCAGCAACCAGTCTACTTTTGCTGTGTTCCTCTGCATTACTACGTTTAAACGATCGTACATATTTTTTTCTTCGCCGGAAAAAAAAGAAAACATTAATAACCTTTGTTATTATGGATTGTACCAAATTGTATGTACCTTTATTATCATCACAAAAAGTGTAATTGCTTTAGTTACGGTATATTTCTTTACCGATGAACGATGTTAAATTTCGTTGTATTTCAGGCTCAGACCTCTGTTCCAACTTCCATGGCAGGTGTGTAAAAAGGAGCAACTATTCTAAACAAAATAACAATCGAAAGGAATGGTAGAATGTGTTCGAGGTTCGCCAGCATTCCGGTGGCGCTTATATATGGCTAATATGCACGTTTTGTCACTATGTGAAAATTAACCCGTCGTACATCTATACGAGCGGTGAAAAAACATTCGAAAGTTAATTAATAAAATACGGGGTATATAAAAGTTGTTTTTTATATATATAATTTCCTTTGCCGGGCATCTTTTATCGGGAATTTGTTCTCCGGCGTCTCCCTATTTTCAAATAGTTTAAATGTGTAGGTAATGTGGTGAACGCAGAACAAGCATCTTCGTACATAATCAGGAGCAGAAAGAATAAAGCAGTACCTTTTTATTGCAAATCAGACAATCTAGCACGGCTTTTAATTTAGGTCGAAGGTCTGCATGCACATAGAATTACTTATTCAATTTTACTGTGTAGTTCTTGCCGTCTCTCTTGGTTATCCAGATGTCCTTCGCTCGTTTGGCACCTATATACCGCATGCTGAAAAGCGCCGACGCCGTGTTTGCGCTAACAGTGCCCGAGAGGGCACATAAATGTATGTACGCAGCTGATTTCGGACCGCGTTTCGTGCCATGAATTTGACAGGAAAACACCGTAGCTAAATAATTATTTCGTTGCGTGACTGAGAAATATTCCAAGCTACCTAGTACGTATGAATTATTCGGGATATTTGCTCTTATATTAGAGTGCAGAAAGAAAATGTACCCATTTTTCCCATAGAAATGCATTACCGGAAGTCAGTTTTGGACTTGTTGCTGTCTGCCTCAATTTGCAACAACACACTATAGTCCGTTGCAACTCAAGAAGGTAGGGCGAGGGTAAAGATGGCCGGGGAGGAGGAAGCACGCGGAACGCTAAAGAGGGAAAGAGGTTTCCCCTCTTTTCTCCACCGTTACGTCTTCTCTCCGGCAGGTCTTACCCTCGCCCTAATTTCTTGAGTTGCAACAAACTATAGCGCCAGTTGAACCTCTAGCCAACATTACTATAAATCTATGGGCGCATCCTTCTACCCCCACAAGAAGAGGAGGGTAAGCCGTAAAGCAGGTGTTTCATCCTTCGTTACTCGCGCAAAATAAAAAAAAAAATGGAAGGAGGTGGTTTGTTGTACGGCCAGCACCGTTGTGGTGCTGCCTTCCAAAATTGTTCTCTCTCGCCTGCCGCTCTCCCACCTCCTTTACCGCGACCAGGTGATCTATTGTCCCGGCGCAAAATGTGCAGGCGTTCCCACTTTAATGGAGGTGGTCAAACTTGGTAAGAAGCAGTTTCTCAGGGGGAGCAGACACTAATCCATACCTTCGCGCGCACCCTACGGCGGAAACGTGCACTCGTCGGACATTTATGGACACCGAGGGAAGCGAGCTAGACGAAATTGTCTCCCTGGAGCTCGGATTCGCCATTGTCGGAGTATGTTTACTTGGAGCCTCTCGAACCATCGTAGAATGGCCACTATTGCGTTGTACGCTGAGGGCGCGAAGGACGGTTCTATCAAAAGGGATTTCGCGGCGAAAGGTAACGTCAGCGCCTCAGTCGTACTACTTTCAAAAAAGACACGCCATTCCCTGCAGGCGTGACTGCATAGTTACCTGCGGACGCACCTCGAGCACGCTTGCTTCGTACCTACAGACAGTGTGTGCAGAGGAGCCTTGTTTGTAATGTACTATTAGGAGCAGGGGCGGACGCAGGTATTTCTTGAGGGGGGGGGGAGTCAGGTGTTGGTCAGCGTGTTATATGTTTAAGACCCCCCCCCCCTTCCCGTTTTTACGCGCTAAATTTATACACGCTGCAGAATTCACGAGGGGGTCGGGACATCCGGACCCCCCTTTCTGAATCCGCCCCTGATTAGGAGAGTATATGGCCTGAATCTGCAGGAAAAATGCGATTCAAATAGTGATGAACGAAGGCGTACGAAAGTTGCGTCAACGATAGCGACAAAAATAAAAGGTCTTCGTCTCTCGTAGCCCCCCGAAGCCCATTATGGCGACGTCGTCTTTGGTTTCGCGCTTCATTTATGTCGACCTTCTCCTATGAGCGCTACACGTGGCTGAACCTAGAGCAAAAGAGCCGGTGCCGTCAATGTCGTTCCACGCGATCGTCACTCATACGCCTACACACGGCTTGCGCATAGCGGCATTCCGGGCGGTGCCTTCCAAATAAAAATTAAAATGTAACGGTTTCAGGAGCAGTTGACCCTTAACTGCATTTTGGACCTGAGGGTAAAACTCCCGTTTAGAAAGAGAATAAACGTACACCCATATACTTGCCGTCTATATTGATGTTTTATTCAGAAATGTTGATTATGGCTGAGGTCATTCGGGGATTATACGCTATGGACCGGCAGCTTAACAGTGCGAACAGTACGGGTGAAGCGAGGTTTCCCTACCTTGGGGAACGTTGGCAAATATTTGACATATTTGCAACCGGTCCTTATTGGCAAAGACGCTGCGATGACTTTTTATATTCTTTAAGTTAGACGACATGATGGCGCTTAAGACGAGGACAAAAGTGAGACCAGGCAGCACGGAGCGCTACTTCAACTGTTTATTTTTGAAAAACGCGGGGGACATATATACACTCGAACCGCTTCACCTCAGCCAATCCCAGGTCTCACCGTCGCCTCGCAAAAACGCCATCTCCTTGTCTAACAAGTCAATGGAGGCAACGCTGACACATTGTGCTCCAGACTGTTTTATCAAGTCTGCTTCTATTATTTCCCTGACCGTCTTATCTTTGTGTCTGGATAGAATCGTGCACGTGTTGAACAAGGGCTTGCACCCACAATCGTGACGATGAACTGAAAGATGACCGTCACGGCGATTATTAATATTCAAATTGTGCTCTCGTAACCTATCATTTAGGCATCTGCCTGTTTGCCCGATGTACTTTTTACCGCATGTCAACTGAATTACGTACACGACTCCTCTGCGCAACCGACAAACGGGTTTCTATGCTTCTTGCCACAGCACAGGTGGCTGAGGTGAAGCGGTTTGAGGTACTGTATACATGTCCCCCCTTTTTCAAAAAATAAACAGCTGAAGTAGCGCCCAGGTTGTCTGGTCTCCTTTTGTCCTCGTCTTGTGGTATCATCATTCGAGGGAGAAATCCGGGATTTTCTCGGCATCGCGCATCCCACGACGAAAAACGTCAGGCTTTGCGATGTGCGAAAGCTTCGCGTTTTCATCTCGTGATGCGCGCGTGCCGGGGAGAAATTCCCGGATTTCTCCTCGTAAATACCCCTTTTAAGCGCCATCATGTCGTCAAATTCCCAGTACCAACTAGCCTCAACAATCTGCATTTATTCCTTAAGTTAGATTGTATTTTACGTCTGTTATATATATATATATATATATATATATATATATATATATATATATATATATATATATATATATATATATATATATATATATATATATATATGGTGAAAATACGCTCTACAGAGGGACATATGTCACGGCAAGAATCGCTCACATCTTGGAGGCGTGACGGCTTCTCCTCATTCCTCAAAGATCCTTTTGTTTCAATGCTGCTTGTTTTTGTTATGTATTTTTATTATCATTTGTTAAGGCCGGTTCACGTGATACAGCAGAGCGCCGAGTCGGCGCTGGAAAACGGCGCTAATGCAGCTCTTGACTGGCACGTGACTTACTGCTCAAGTGGTTCCACCGTGGTACACGTGACCTATCGCTGACGTGCTGTTCCACAGTGGTGAGCGCCGATACTGCGTCGCTGGGCATCGCTATCGCTAATCGGGCTTGATAACATAGAGGTCGAGACAGATCAGCGCAACACGCCGTCTCATTAAAATATTATTGGACGACGATCTCATGGCGAACTTACTCGGAGTACCACTAACGTACAGCTTACGAGCAAAACCAGCGCGTCTATAGATCTCGTGTAATGCAAAAAAGCGCTTCAAATGAAAATAAAAAACGATTTTTTGTGAAAAGGAAAGATCCGGCGAAAATTCCATTTTGTTGTCGGTAAGCTATTTCTGTTATGCGTAGGGGAAGGGGGGGGGCGTTGGGAGGGGTGCTTCTACCTTAGATCGCAATGATCGGTTATTCGCGTGCCCCGCGCGGAAACACGACAAACAAACTTTATCGATAAAAAAAAATGCGCGGATAATTCGAGTCGATGTGGCATGTAAACATTGCCAATATGACCAATATCTTGTACGAAGAACCTAATAGTAATGTATGAATCGTCGAAACGTAGGAGCTCAGTGCGAGTTATTCGAGTATTTCATACGGGTTTTTGCTCTGAACGTTGGCATAGTGAAACTGTTTAGAACGCTTCGCGGAATTCTCCTCCGTTGTCGCAACAATCCGATCAATTAACGACAAAAAATATACAACAGTAGTACTCGATGTAATTCTTCGTTCTGAAACAGTAACCGACACCGTAAGAGAACGCAGGGCTTGGCTTATAATATGTGCGCATCTGCTTCTGGGCTACTGACTACACTAGTAGTTATAGAGTAAGTTTTTCTTGCATATCTCAGTTGTTGAAACTAAAATAAAGAAAACTCGTTTAGCAGTTAAAGCAGCACAAGGCGTGATGCGAAATCCAGGCATGTTATTATCGTCCTTCCGAAATGAGGTCGCCGCATCAGCCGACAAGAAATCAGTGCCTGAAGCAAAATGTATACGCTGGAATATTGCTGTGACATATGAATACCTGCCGGGACGACACTAACCAAGAAGTTATTTCATTTTGTTTTTCCTGTGACTCCCATTGCGTGGAGAAACTGACGCGTGTTGTGTTAGCCATGGACTTTGGGGAATAATTTTAAAGTAATTACACTGCGCCTCATGTGGTGAGACGGCCAACAAACATCCAACACTGACTTCGATACGGAACAAAGAAACAAACTGGGGACGAGGACGACGAGATCATATATATTTCAACTGCAACAACAAGGATAAACTTAAAAAGCATCTATTATGATTCCACCTCGGCAAGGAAAGAAAAAAGGGAAAGGGAGGCGGAAAGAGAAAAAGCAAAATTTAAAAATAAAATGGCAAAGGAAAAAAAAAAAGTAATTTAGGCTTTCACGGAACAGACTGCGCTATCAGTTTGAAGGGGCGTTATTAGCAACTATAGGCTGGTTCCGATTCAAGCTGGCGATCTCTTCTTGAAAGATGAATTGAAGGCGCAGACACATTATTGTCAACTATGTTCATGGTGAATGATTCAATGATTTCGCTACATATCTGTTAAAATGTCTTCCCCGAATTTTAGCGTTCTCAAAATCAGGAATGCACTCATTGCATGAGTGTGCGTGAATCTAAAATGGGGTGGTAGGACTCAAATGAAGCCCGTAACACTTCCAAATGATGCTCTTCGCGGTATATTGAATACGAATCTCTCCGTCTGCCCGTGTCACCCTATGCTTAAGTACGAGACCGAAATTCACCTCTTAATTATCGTCCCATATCACTCATTAGTATCCCATCCAAAATTATTGAACACATCAAATTTTGAATGTCATTAATATATTAAGTCCATCAACCTCTCAACGTTAATCAACGTGGATTTAGAAAGTGACTGCCATGTGAAATGCAACTCCTGGAATTCGTCCTTAACATTCACTTTAACCTGAACATAAAAATAAGTCGATGCCATCTTTCTTGACTTTGCAAAAGCCTTCGATAAGGTACCTCATAATCGTCTTCGTTACAAACTATACCACTTTCAGATTGATCCAATTTATCATCGCCTGGCTATCAAAATTTCTGGTCTCGTCGCTTTCAATACACCTTCGTTGCAAATAACCCAGAGCTATTTCAGATCTAACGGCAACGTCAGGTGTCCCTCAAGGTAGCGTACTCGGACCACTTTTTCTAATCTATATTAATGATCTCCTCTGTGGCTCTTGCACCATCCGCCTTTTTGCAGATGACTGCGTAATTTATCGCATAATCCCGAATACGAACGATCACTTATCTCTAAACCGACTTATCATCCATTGCTCATTGGTGTGACAAGTGGCAGATGTCCCTGAACATAGATAAATGCAAAGTGCTAACCTTTTTTGTATTTTATCACTATCCTGCTACACCTAGAATATTAACAACACAGCACTCAGTAGTGCTTCGTACCACAAATATCTTGGTCTTCATAAAACAAGCGATTGAACATGGGTCACTTATATTAATCACATAACCGCCAAGGCAAATAGCACACTGGGTTTTTCTACGAAGGAACTTAAGACTCGCCCCTCCCCCCCCCCCCCCCCCCACCCCCCTTCTAAAGTGAAACAGACCGCGTTCCGAAATTTAGTCCACCCAAAGCTAGAGTACGCTGCATCCGTATGGTTCCGTGGCGAAACTACCATAATAGAGATCTGTAGAAAGTGCGCAAAACAGAGGTCTGAGATTTAGTTGTTCTGATTATATTTTTAAACTTGTCTTTGCCTAGTGGAGAGCGAGCGAATCTTCCGAGTTCGCTTTAAGGCGGAAGATAGTCTTGATTGACTCAGCTTTACAGATTCACCACCTCAAACCTACGCTTAAAAAACTTGTACTCCTACGTCCCACTACGTTTTTCCCAAGACCAGACAACCGCTGTGGCAGTAGAGCCAACGCCGGCCCCCACCACCTCCTCCGCCAATTCTTTTCTCCCTTTGACAATATCAGAATGGAATACTTTACCCGATAACATAGTTACAACTAACAATGTGGACGCATTTAAAAAGTCACTAGGTAAACATTTAGGTCCTTGTGCAAACCGTGCTGAGTCTTGCCCTTAATTTTTTGTGTTTATTTGTATTTTTGGTATTGCTGCTCACGGGCTTGCATTACTATGTTTTTATATTGAATTGTTTAGTTTCTCATTCCATCCCATGCTGTCGCTGCAGACGAGTTTGTAATACTATGTTTCTATATTGAAACTCTATGTTTCCCATCCCTTGTGCAATGCCTTGTAGAGGGGCCTTCAAGGTATTATGAAATAAATAAATGAGTCTTGGGTACCAAGGGCATGGTAGCGCTTTTAGACGAGGACAAAGAAAGGATGACAAGACAGACACGAGCGCTGCTCAGACGCCCGTGTCTGTCTTGTCTTTCTTTCGTTTGTCCTCGTCTAAAAGGCGCTACCATGCCTTTGGCAACCCAAGACCAATACCAACTAGCCCAGCATTCAGCGTGAATAAATTGAATATACTGTTTTCCGCAACCCAAAGGAACAGAATTAACAATTTCGTTTCTTCACACGGAGCGAAATTGTTTGGGTGCTTACCGTTGTACCCCATTCGGTTTCTGGCGACTGTTTTTACGCGTTAACATAGCCATTCTGCAGGGGAAAACAAAAAGCACACAATTTGTATTGAACCGGAAGGCGAGCACCCTCAACCGGGAGAACTCCCCGTTTCCCATTTTCTTCTTTTTACCTGCAGGGTAGAATCGCAAGGAAGGTTTTTAAGGTCACACATGCTGTTGCGAGTTTAAGATATATTCCTCGTCCCATATTGTATCGAGTTTAATCTATCGTTCCGCTGTCAAGTCAACTTTACAAACAAGCTCTAGAATTAATTTGAGCAAGCCCGGCTCGCACGCATCCCGAGCACAACTTGTCGCTGCCAGTGTTAGAACATCGAGGCGTCTCTTATGGAAGCTCCAGCAAGAACTCGTAGCCTTCCAGGGAGCGCGCTTTAGCTACGCGAGCACAAGGCTCGCGAGGCGGCGTGGCTTTATCGAAGTTAGGCGCGAGGCGGCGTGGCTTTATCGAAGCGAGACAACTGGAAGACCTCCGGGCATAGGTACTCATCCTATCCGTGACTAAAGAAGCCGTTTTGGCATTAGCTTTCGCATCACAGGGGAACACATATATGTTCGAAACAAGTGTCACCCGTTGAGGATCGCTCGGGTCTCCAAACTTCTACTTTTGTTGCGTCTGCGAGCCGTCTTGGTCGGTTTGACCAGTTTGCAGTTGTGAACCGGGTTCGTTGACCACCCAGAAAGAATACAACAAAATACAGCAACTTTTTTTTTATTTGCGTCATGATTTTGTTTTTTTACATTGTTTACGTTATGACTCGGAGCTCTATCAGTTAAGTTTCTGGACGGTGTTGGGTTGGTCCCAATGGAGGGGAGAAGGTGGCATATGTGGAGAGGGTAGAGTTACCCTTCCCATATTTCCACCTTTTTTTTCTTCTTCTGCTTCATTGGGTATTTACACTCTGCGTCACAGTCTCGTGATCTGCGTGCCGTCAAAAAGATAGGAGAAAATGATGCACTCTCGTAATCGCCAGAGATACGGAGTAGGAGAGGACGACGAGGCGATGCTTCGAAAAGACGCGGCGGCGCGTGCCCGGAAGGTCGAGATTGAAACGAACGTCGGCTGCGTTTCTCATAAAATGCAGCTGTGGATAAAATGGTTCGATAGATAGATTGAAATGCAGCTGAAGCCAGGGTTCGATTAGGCTTGCCCCTCCAGAGCCTTATCCAACACGAGACCTTGAGCGCTTTTCGCCAACAGCCTCGGTGAAGCTTGGTCAAGTACCGCTCAACAAATTCACAGAACACAAGAGGTGCTTTCGTGTAGATGAATGTCACGTCGTGGGTCCGAGCGAATCACCGTCTCGGCGATATTAGACACGATCGTTTTGGGTGACTTGAAGCAAGTCGAGAAAAACTTACGCGTGTTTGTGTGCACGTATGTGTGTTTGTTTTTGAGTATGACAGGGTTGAAAGTAGGGCTAGTTTGTACTGACTTATTATGTTAATTTATTGCGCGACAACGAGAACAAAGAGAAACACACAGCACGAAAAGACGGAGCGCTTGCTTCATGTGTATATTTTGTTGTTTTCTTGCCGTTTTTGTGTATGTACGTGTGTTTATACGTGCGCGTGTAACTGTGCCTATGTGTGTGTGTAGGTGAGTGCGTGCGTACGGGGGCGCTCATAGGAACCCGAGGTTAGAAATTGAGCGTTTTTGCTATCACTCGTCTATTGTCTGCCCCATAATCGTGGGGCGCAAACTGGCGTACACGCGCTTCCAAAGGCCGTCTAAATTAAGCTCCGCACAGGACGGATCGAACGTCAGGTCGACCGGGAATTCGATATTGTTGTCGCGCGTTGAAGACTGATCTTTTTCTGCGGCGCACGTCTCGTCGTTTGCGACCGTCTGCCCGCAGATTTTTCTTAACGGCGGCGACGTGCTTCGTTCAGCTCCGAGGAACCGCCGCGAATCTTGGACTTCCTAGACCGCGATAAATTTGAACCGTGCCAAATGAAGGGAAAGGGTCTCCGGGGGTGGCACGTGTCCCAACCATTTACTCGCTCAGACGCTAACGGTACAAATGCCGGTGAAAAAACAACGTGAGCAGAGTTACGCCGCAGTCACACTGCCCATACATCGTGTATACGAAAGACACTGTGTTAACAGGAGGCACTATCACAAAGTTACCTGCGGACAGTCCTGAAGAATGTTCGAAGTACGTTTGCCTCATACATTTGTAGGCTTCGAACATATCTGCAGAACCTTCCAGTGTGACAGGACCGCCGTACTAGGAAGGCCTCAGGTAATGTCTGCAGACTCTTTTGTCAACTTTCGAATCGGGCCTCGTGTCCAATCAACGCGTCCCAGGACGTTCGGCATCGGGATCGGTTCCAAGGCCTCGATTTTTTGGGGGATTGTGTTGGGTCATGGCCCAATTACCCGGAGGACATTCCAGGTACCGATAACGGAAGAATGCGAGGAAAGGGGCGTATAGTTCCGCCGACAGAAAGAGGCTGCCGCGCGGACGTTTCGTTTTCCTCATTCAAGGACAACCCCGAATCAGGTTTTTTCGGTTTCTCCCTGTTTTGATAAAATGTGTCCGCGGGTTACCTTTGTGGGTTTATCGATTATAACAGAAACAAGGAACCCTATATTTTTAAGGAAGCAGACGGCTCAAGTAAACGCAAAACGTTTCGAAAAAAAAAAGATACTCGCGTAAATTGTTACTTAATTATTCGACGAACTTACTCTGGAAATGCTATCGAATTCGCGAAGTGATTGCGAATGCGGTTGTTAAAGACCGACCCGCAGAATTTTTTTCAACCAGTGAAAAAGTCCTCCTCACCACTCCTCCCATTTCCTCCTCTCCTCGGTTTATCTTGACGGCGGGGCGACCTCTTTTGTCGCTGCATGTCGAGGCCGGATAAGCCAAACTAAGCGCATATTGGGCGATTTGCGGCGTGAGGGACAGCGACCTTGTGAGCCCTCTTTCTTCGGCGCTACCAGAGAAGCGCCGGAACCGAACTCTCCCTTCGGCAGCGTTTCAGAGCTTCTCGGTCTCGTCCCTGTATATTTGTTTTGTTTGCGGGCAACCATATTCATGTGCTAGGCTGCTTGGCTACTCCGAGTTAGAGCTCCCTACTCCGAGTATTTCCAACGAGGAAATAAAACGTTTTTTCACAGCCGCGCCAGTTTGATTTGTATGCTTCATTTACACACAAAAACGCGTTTGAACTTGAACTTCTCAGGCTGTACTGATTGATTTTTTTTTTCGGCCTATGTTTTTGTAATACATCTGTTCTTTTTGGCATTGATTTTTTTTTAGTCGCGCACACCGAACACGTGAGAATCTTTACATTGATAATTCCCCATCAGTGAAAAGAAAACGGATGGCCGCGTGAGTGCACGAATTGCTGAGTAAGCGTGCAATACTGGAGGATCGTTGTTGTTTGAAATGAGTGCAAGATCGCTTGCTATTGGTATCAAGCACCTCGGAGCCGCCTTTGATGTGAACCTTGCTGCGTCACATGCGTTACATTTCCGGTCTCGCTTTCTTTCTCTTGTGCTTGGTGGAACATCTCGTCGTTTTGCAGCCTTCAGCTATACATGCCTTGCACGTGACGTCATATGGCACCGTACCAGCCGCCATTGCTCCGTACCAGGTCCTTGTACGGAGCCTTCTGCGGCATACATTTGGCACCATCGAATCTGTTCTTCTCAGCAAGCCTTGACCAGAAAAACAAATTCAATGGTGTCAAATGTAGGCTGTAGAATTTACGGACACAGGAGAACGGTACGGAGCAATGGTGGCTGATGTGACGTCAATGCAAGAGCATGTATAGTATGCTCTGAAGCATGTCTATGCTCTATCTCACAAGTAGCTTCACTGCTAAAAAAGATACCTTAGCACGAGTGCGGCCTAAGGCTTTCGGTACGCTTACTGCAGGGTTACAGTACGTGGAAACCTGTAGCTGAAGGCTGCAAAACGACGAGATGTTTCACCAAGCACAAGAGAAAAAAGCGAGACCGGAAATGTAACGCACGTGACGCAGCAGGGTTCACATCAAAGGCGGCTCCGAGGTGCTTGATACCAATAGCAACCAATCTTGCACTTTTTTCAAACAACAACGATCCTCCAGTATTGCACGCTTACTCAGCAACTTCGTGCACTCACGCGGCCGTCCGTCCTCTTTTCACTGACGGGGAATTATCAATGTAAAGATTCTCACGTGTTCGGTGTGCGCGACAAAAAAAAATCAATGCCAAAAAGAACAAATTTATTACAAAACCATCGGCCGAAAAAAAGAAATCAATCAGTACAGCCTGAGAAGTTCAAGTTCGAGCGCGTTTTTGTGCGTAAATAAAACAAATGATATCTATTGCCATTTACGTTACAAATCAAACTGGCGCGGCTGTGCAAAAACGTTTTATTTCCTCGTTGGAATACGCGGAATAGCCAAGCAGCCTCGCACATGAATATGGTCGCCGCAAAAAAAAAAAAAAATATATTTAGGGACGAGACCGAGAGGCTCTGAAACGCTGCCGAAGGGGAGATTTCGGTTCCGGGCGCTTCTCTGGTATCACCGGAGGAAAGAGGGCTCTCACGAGGTCGCTGTCCCTCCCGCCGCAAATCGTCCAATATGCGCTTAGTTTGGCTTATCCGGCCTCGAGATGCAGCGACAAAAGAGGTCCCCCGCCGTCAAGTTAAACGGAGGAGAGGAGGAAATGGGAGGGGTGGTGAGGAGGACTTTTTTCCCGGGTTGAAAAAAAAATTCTGCGGGTCGGTCTTTAAACAAGAAAAGTTAAATTTCATACAAATTTGCCGATAAACAACGCAATAAAAATGCGTTAGCACTTCGTGTTTTTTTTTGTTTTTTTTTGTATTTCAGTGAGCAGCATTTTGTATCGTGATAATATGCTATATGCCGTGGTGAAGGAAATGTGAATCTGTGAATTTTTTCTTCTTTTACATCCATACACTTCTTCTTTGAGGACACTGCATCATTATCTCTTAAAAGCCGCCGCGCATTCAATCTAAGCGTGAAATGGCTCCTCGCCTTCTCTTACGTTCTACTAATACGTTGCTTCATAGTTATGACAGTTCATACCTCCCGACGCAGCGCCCGTTCCTACGCAGCGGAGAGGGGAGAAAGAAGAGTGCTAGCCCACCGCTTAAAGGGTTACTCCGGTCAGAAGTCAAACCGAAATAAATGACCGATATCGATTTACGGAGACTCAATACGAGTACTGTCAAAGTATTACGCTAATGGGAAACCGGGATTCACTCTAAAAACCGATATTAAGAATGCTACCACCAGCTTCTCAGCGGACATTCAGCGGGTTGGCTGTTTGTCGAGCAACCTTGTACAACGACTTGATGTACGCACTCAAGGAGGTAGTACCGTTGTAAGGGGTTTGTTCGTGCTGCCACTTCTTTCGTCGTATTTTTCTGCTGCGTGTTCAGCCGTCCCAGCGGACGATTTCCGCTTGTTATGATTTTTAGCTGCCGTAGTTTGTAAGTGCTCCTCAGCAATCACCCATGAAGATTATTGAATCTCTGCTCGCTCAAGCGCGTCGAGGTGCCGAAGGTGGCCTTCACTCGCAGTCGTAGTTGAGTCCGTTCCTGCTCAGCGTGAGCTTACGATTATCTTCTACAACGCTTCTTCAACGCGCATTGCACACCACCAATTAAGATTGTCGTTCTCAGAAAGATAAGTGGGCGCTTTTTCTGAGCCCGCGCTCATCGTGTCGAACTCGCATTTCTCATTCTAAAAAACGTTCGTGCGTCTACTTTCACGCACAATCACTCGGAGAGCCAATCACCGCAACTTACGGAGGCAGCTCAGCGAATAACGATGCCGAAACATATGTTTAGACCAAAAAACGCAGTCTGAGTTGTGACATTAAGCAATGCAAGCATGACGTTTTGCATTGCTTAATGTCACAACTCAGAATGCGTTTTTTTGGTCTAAGTATATGTTTCTGCATCGTCATTTGCTGAGCTGCCTCCGTAAGTTGCGGTGATTGGCTCTCTGAGTGTTTTGCGGGAAAGCAGAATCACGGGCTTTTTTTAGAGTGCGGCCGCCAACTTTACGAATGTATATTAATATTTGATAGGCATGTTTGATATCTACGAAGCAAAGCAGTAAACAGAAATAGCATCGTACCTGTCTGATCGGAATTGCTTTACCGACTAGGCCAGTCGTCCGTTTTGCGGTACCGCAGTACGAGCTTTTCGTCACGCGATGGCCATGCACCCGATCACAAGGATTGCCATCATGCTCGATCCGGTGGTTTCTGTTTCGCCGTAGACCGCCGAAACAAAAATTGAAATAAGATATTTACAAAAGTACACAAGGCACAAAAAAAATGTCACCTCGTAATTAAGAGACATTTCCTGAACCCTATCATTCAGAAAATGTACCGGAGTTACTATTTAAAGGGGTGTTCCGGCGAATTGTTTTGGGTACCTGAACTAACTATATTTTCTGAATCTCCGGCCTTTACCCTCGCTGGTATGCTATTTAGTATCGTGAAAATAATAGTTATCATAATATAGGCAAAAAAGAATGATGCCAAAACCAACATTCAAACATACCCGCGCTTTTCAGTGCCGTGATGTCAGTGGCAGGCAGACATGCAGGCCGAGAAGTAAGTTTAATAAATGGGCTATGCCGAGCGTTTGTTTTCTGCTGCTGCGTGGGTGGGTACCAGAGCGAGCATCCAAAGCCTTCAGTTTGACACGATGAATCTGCTTATATTCGGTTGGGCACAAATTCTACAGTCAAAAGAGCGAACCCCCGCATTGCACTCGGTTTGGAAAACCCAGTAGGGTGGGCAACGATCACCGGCACCTTGATGCTTGCGACGAGCGAACATTTATCGGCGAAGGTCAGTACACTCTTGCCGAGGCGACGCATGCGGCGGAGACGACCAGTCGACCGCTCGCGTCGCACTCTCACGTTTAAACAAATCTAAAATTGTTACTCCGGACCGAAAATCGTGTTTTTTCTCAATTTGCAGCATTTCGTGTGTGAAATACATATCGTGACTGTATCTTGGTGGCGTTGCAAGCGCGAGATGCTTGGGCTTTTGCGTCGCGGCGGAGAAAAGCTATTCTAAAACTCTCTTGCGTGCGCTAAAGCAAGCGCTAAATTTAGCGCTAGCGTGCGCTAAAATTGCGTACGTTATTCTAAAACTCCCTATTAACGGTAAGGATAGTCGTAACGTGTTACCGCTATAACGTTGTTAGGAATTGACCTGTTTCGGTGTGCTAGGTACACGTTCCCGGAAAAATAGAATCGCGTTCCGTTGTTAGTGAAGATACAGAGAAGACAACGATTCAGTCGCAGCTGGTTGGTGGCCGGTTGGGAAGCTACATGTGCTCGAAATGTCCGATCTGCTGAGAGGACCGTTTGAGATGTCGACTGTTCGTTACACGGGCGAGACACACCGCGTTGCTTGTTGATTCTTACTGTCATATATCATACATTTTCCTTTCCAGAAGAAAGATGACCCCCGCTCAGAAAAATAAATAAATAAGTAAGCGACATATTGTGACCAGTGAAGGCGACAAGACGATGAATAATGAACTAAAAATAAAGATTTAATCGGCGAACTTGAGCCAAAAATTGGCGGAGCGTCGCCGCCCATCTCGTTTGGCGAGGCGGCGCGGCGCCGGCATCTACAGTCGACCAATAGGAACGTGCTCGCAAATGGAGCCGCGTAACCGGCAGCCACAGCAGAATAACAGGAGCGTGCGCGGCTGGATGTGGGAGCCAAATATGGGCAAGATATGGCAACGTGTCGCCGGCATCCAATAGGAGCGCCCGCGGCATGATCAAACAATGGAGGTACTTGGATAAGTCAGAATATCCGGCGCTTAGTTGGAAACCGCACTGTAGCGACAGATGGACCTGTATTGTACATCATAACACTATGCTGTCAACGTCTGTTTATGCGGATAAAAAACCAAATGAACAAGGAATGTGCAACTCGTACGTGTTCTTAGCGTGATCTAGAAAACTAAGAATGCGTTCTTTTCAGTTGTTTTAATAATGTTTTCTTCCATGGAGCCTTCTAGAAAGGTGAGGGAGCGTGAGAACGCGGAATCAAAACGCGACCTATATATATTCAGTTTTGATGGCGGGGGGGGGGGGGGGGGCGCTGCTCGAAACTTGAAATTTGAAAGCGAACCCTGAAACTTGTCAAAGTCAGAATATGTAGGCCGTGTTCCAAAATTTACTCGATCTTACTCCAGGGTAAGGGTTTTGTACTTTTGGCGTTCTAAAACCTACCCGCGTCCAGCGTTTTTCAATCTGTGCTGTCTCGTGATACGATCCGCGGGAGTAACTCGGCTCCATTTGGGTAAGATATGGAACACAGCCATAGAAAGCATCGACCGTATTCATGCGCGTCTGGAATCCTTGTAAGGAGGTGCCGACCTCTAGAGAATCGGTAATGGTGAAGAGTTTTCTTGCAGCGAAGCTGTATATCATTCACGAATCGGATTTCTGGAATTTGATCGTGTCGTCGTCCTCACAGAAAAAACAAAAAAAAGAAGAACCTTCAGCGATTGAAGCGAAAAGTGCCTATCATGTATACAACATACAGCACAGCATTCGTTTCAATAAAGAAGAAGCTGAAAACAAGTATCAGAACCACATAATTGATGATAAGGTGCTCCTGATAACAATGCAAAACAGGTAGCGCTCGCCGCATAAGTTTCGCGGTAAATATTGCTGTCGCGCAAGTTGCCCCGGTGACGGCAGCTTGCGACGTTGGTAGTGACGTCACTAGCCTTTCATATATAAAAAAGTTTTGGTACACTGCATTTACTTTTTTTTGTCAATCATTTGGCATAGAGCCTTTTGCTCTCAAAACATGAACTGCCGCTTCTGTGCCAAGCGACTGCCGGTCGCACCGTCCTTTGCAAGCCTCTTGAGCTTGCTTATGTCACCAGTGCTAGAAAGCATGAAAGTTATACGGACAACAAAGATGGAAATTTAACGGTGGCCTTCGGCTGGGTGAAGCAAGTTGTTTGCAAGAACACTCACAACATTTTCACACATCTCACACTTTTTCGTTCTTTAGACGTTCCCCTGAAAAATTGGTGGTTAAACGTTTCATGTACGTTTCAAGCAGCGCTGTTAAGGTGGCCTTTTTCCATTCTTTATATTAACCGGCAGTTCTCTGGGATGTCAAGGACGAAAGCACCACCTGGTAGCGTCTGCCGTAAAAAGGGTCTACAGTGCAGTGGGCAACCGTTGCAGGTGATACCACAGTTTTGCTGCCCAACCACCTTCACAGCGTGGATTCCAGCCCCAACGTATCTTATTAGGGTGAAAACAGGACGCACACTTCTACTGTGGGCGACGGAACTATTAGGGGAGAGGCCGGAACGAGAGATGGTGGTAGATATTGCGATGAAAACCTTTGGTTCATCCAACCCTTGAGATCGGGAAGCCTTTACAACATTGCCCATAGTCAGTTTTTTTTTCTTCCTACTTGAGAGGATAAATTACATGTGCAATACTAGATACTTTTTCTCGAATAGAAGGACTTCAATATGCGGTCTAGACTATAAACGGATGGACGGATGGACGCATACAACTGAACCCTTCTGATCGGGCGTGTCTTGCACATGCACGTAACCACAGTTTTTTTAGAGTTAACCTCTACCTGACATACATAATATTCAGGTCAGGCCTCTCAACGCGTTCGCAAGTGCCACCCCTCGGTGAAACATCTGGAGTGAAAACTTGTTGTCTTTTGAGCCTTTGCATTTATGCAGAATGTTCAGTATTCACGCCTCGTAAAACGTTTGGTATTATTGTAGAAGCTAATTTCGATGTAATCGACCACAGGGGATGATATAAACCGCGGGCACAGGGACGTGCACGAGAAACCCTATGCAGCTTGCGGAGCCCAGGTGACACGGAGGGGGCATTGTGTCGTCCAGTGACGTGACGTCACATGACGTCACTTCACGTGGTCAGGTAACCACATGACCCATAGCGTCACTAACCACGCGACCTATAGCCACCGACAATTACCAACCCAGATACATATTTCTCGTCCGATGATTTTATCACGTACACATCATCACAGTATTTCGTTAACGCGGAATGCTTTTTAGGGCTGGCTTTTAAGTATAAAGCGGCACAAAATGTCGTAAAAAATAAAATGAAAAAAGAAACACGATAGCACGACTAGTTTTTAAAAACAATTATCTTCGGGACACTGTGAGGGCATGTGGCACAGTGCCATCACATTACATGTCCACGTAGTCACGTAACCCCGGAGTCACTGGGTCAAGAAACCCTATGACGTAATTTTACTTCGTGACGTTCCTTGACGCCGAAATGTCGCAGTGTCATGTGACACCTCGACGTCATAAGGCACTGTGACGATCTAGGATACCATGACGTTACGTGACCTGATCTTGTGACGTGACGTGGTGAGACATAATGACGTCACGTGACACTGTGACGTCATGGGCCGACGACGCTACAAGTAAACACCGGAGGATCTCGTACGAAACCTCGCCTACAACAGTTGTCGCCGTAAAACAATTTATAGCTTGATACTTGCATAAAGCCGACAGACGCAAAATGAGTCGCCTCAATTTCCAAAAGCCTTAAAAGGTCGACGTAATCGCACGATACTTTCTGCGTATGTCGACTTTACGCGGAGCCAAACGCTACGATAACTTTTTAAAGAAGAAAATGTTTTTATACTTCGGTTGGTTTTTGAAAGAGACGTAACGCCACGGTTGGACCGTACCTCCTTTTTCCCTAAATTTAGAATTTTCCTGGTATATTTAGCGGGGGACGATTCCGTTGAAGCCCCGTGCCGCACACCAACTCCGCTGCACTGCAGTTGGTGCCCAACTTCAGTGCTCTCCAGATGCCCAGCTTATCGAATGGTAGGGCTTCCGTTCAGGCTTGCTGTTTCGCTGGGTCTTGACCGAGGCTTTCAGCTGGCGAAGAAACCTCTCCACCATGCCGTTGGAAATTGGGTGGTAGGATGTTGTGTGAAGGTGCTGAACGCCCAGAAAACGGGATAGGATGGGAAACAGTGACGACTCAATCTGTCGTCCTTGGTCGGTTGTGATGATCTGAGGTGCACCGAATCAACTCAACCACAATTTGATAAGTGTGCGGGTCACTGTTTGTGCAATGATGCCCTTCATTGGTAGAGCCTAGGGCCAGCGAGTAAAACGGCTCTACTGCAGTCAAGATGTAGCGGTATTCATTGGATGGAGGAAGTGGTCCTACGACATCATAATGAATGGGAGCGAAGCTGGCGCCTGGTTAGTTGAAGGTCTTGAAAGGTGTAATGATGTGGTGATGAATCTTCGATCGCTGACACTGCACAGAAGCCCTCGCCCATGCCCGCACATTGGCCTTGATACGCGGCCAGATGAACCTGGACAAAATTTGCCGTTGTTTTGCTCGACGCAGCTGAGCTGGGAAGAAATGGGGGGGGGGGGGTTTGACCTGTCGACATGTCGCATGTAACCGTGTCGTTAGATTCCGGCATCTGCACGTTCTCGAAGGTAAGAGTCGTTGAGCTTGTTTTGAGATGTTGCAGTTCGGTATCAACGTGCAGGGCTGCTGTAAGTTCTGCGTAGTGAACAACGGGACTTTCGGAAAAACACTGCTTCACTCCAATCCTCGAGAGCGGGTCAGCCAGTGCGTTGTCTGTGTCTTTGATGAAGCGAATGGCGGTTGTGAACTCCAAACTGTACCCCATATATTGTACCTAGGGGTTTGGGCTACTCTGGTGGAAGTTAGTGGAAAAGTAAGATGCTTAAGGTCGGTCAAAACAAACAAGTTTCACCTTCCATGAAGTGAGGGAAGTCTTTTTATGACGAAGTCGCGAGAAAAGTTGGCGCAGATATTCAACATGCTCTTCGGGCCCGTTGCTGAACACGACGATGTCATCGATGTAGGCGTAAGTGAATGACAAACCCCGGATCGCCTGGTTCAAAAAGGGCTGGAACGTCTAAACAGCGTTGCGAGGCCCAAAGGGCTCTCTGAAAAACTCAAACAACCCAAACGGCGTGGTGACAGATGTTTCGGGAATGTGAACCGATTCGATGGGAATTGGTGGGAGGCTTTTATCAAGTAAATTTTGATGAAGATCTTGGCGCCCTGTAAAATGCCGTCGAAATCCTGGATAGGGGATGGGGTCACGGTCTGATATGGTACTTCTGTTTAATGCCCAATAATCCTCGCCAAAGCGCCAATCTCCATCTTTTTTTTTTTTTTTTTTTGGGGGGGGGGGAGGGGGGCATGTGAACCTTTGATGACCATGATCTCGAAGATGGCCGTATGTAACCGAGCGCAAGCATGTGCTCAAACTCATTTTTGGCTATCTGGAGACGATCGGGTGCATACGCGTCTTGGTCTTGCGAAGAACAAAGGGCCCTTCGTCTTGTGATTGGTGAAGGCATGCCGGGCTTTTTGGTCAGGAGCAGGTGGTTGAAAAACTGCAGGAAATGCGGCGGTACTGCTCTGCCATGCAGATGTCCGCTCCCGCTCGTGGAGAGTGGGGCTGAGAGCGTTCCTCTTCGACACGATGACTTGGACGCTAAGTTATGCCTCGGTGTCGAGAAACATGATTCTTCTTAGGTCCATGGTGAGCGCGAATCCCCGCGGAAAGTCGGCTGCGATGATAGCTTGACGTGCGCCCGCGATTATAAAGATCCATCAAAACGTCCGGTGAAACCAAAGCCCAGCGTCAGCGACTTCCCCTATATGCCTTGATTGCAGTTCCGTTGACTGCATGAAGCGGTGGAGACTCTCGACGATGTGGTGGTCCCCCAACGTGGGAGTAACAACCTTGACTTCAGCACCGGAGTACACCAAAAAGCGGACTTCTGTTTGTCGCTCGGCAACATGAAAGAAACGGTCTGTGTTTGCGCTATCAACGCTGGCGGCCTTCAGTGGGTCCCCCTGCCATTACAGCCAGTAGTTACATGGTGGACGGCAAAATCTTGGCGTGGGGTCTATGCCGTTGATGGTACCAACATACCTGTGAGTTGGTAGAGTTGTTTCTGAAGTTGCTGCGGGGTCGGGCAACGTTCGCTCAATCGGTTCGAAACCAGGAGGGTTGCGCTCGTAGGTCACGGAGTTCGCAACTTAGCTTGTCTACCCTAGCCTCCATGCGGTGATTGGATTCGATCAGTCAAGAGAACCGGGCTCCGACCTCGGTTGGATCAGTGCGTGGGCTTGGGGATTCCTACGGAAACTAGAGATTACAGGGTGGCTTACGTCCATGACTTGTACCCTAGTTACACGGGCGCTCTCAACTGCCATTGAGTCAACGACAGTTGACTCAATCGCGATCGGCCGGAGTTACACGGCGGCGCCAACTGTCATCGAGCCGCTAATGACAGTTGAGTTCAACTGAGCTCCCCTACCTCAGTTCAACTTGAACGGACTTCCCCATTGGAAGTAAAATGGCGCTTGTCCGCGGGACCGCTACTGCCGATCATCGTTTGCGAGGCACTTACTGTTTCGGAATGCAAGGGAGGCGTCTAGAAAGAATCGTAGCAGCAAAATATCCGGGAAGGAATAGGTTTAGGCTCCCGAGCTGCCGTTAAAACGATCCCGGCGAGCCGGCAAGCCACCAAGCAAGCGACGATGGCGGCGGGACTGGCTGTATAAATGGACAAATAGTAATGGGTGCACCCATCGTAGCGTGTGGTAATTTGCGCCACGTATCCTAAGATATGCGCAACCTAGCCCTGATTCTGCTTTGGTCGCAGTGTAAACGCCGCTAAAAAGCAACAAGGTATTGAACATATTGCACGATATGTTTATAATAAATAAAAAAGGTGTGTCTCTGAGTAAATAACTTTAAGAATTAGACTGATCACGTGGTACAAGAACTAGTTTCGTTTTAGCTTCAACTGGGTTCTAAAGAGCCGTGTAGCACCATCTCAGTTCAGTTCAGTTCAATCACAGTTGGCGCCGATAACTGTGATTGAACTCAACTACAGTTCAAAGCGCCCGTGTAACTAGGGTATCAGTCTGCCGCGCTTGCGAGTGTGGAGACTAAATCGACTGTTAACGTGCTTAAAACCGTCCTAACTTGGCGCGGCAGGCGTTGGAGAGAACGGTCTTTGAGAATGGGCATGTCCATCGTTGGTGCCTTGTCCCCGAGGGTTTGTTCTATCTGTCGTAGAAGTTCGGTAGGTTTTTCATCGCCTAGTTCTTCGGCTGTCAACAGCTTTTGGAGACGTCGTTGTTCCGACTCCGTGGTGAGGCGAATCAATTCGGTCCTTTACTACTTAACGTTTTTTAGTACTGATAGTGAGGTGGAGCACAAAGAATGCCGCAAACCACGGATGCTGCTGCCTGCATGAGGGCCGAGGCGACATAGTCATGCTTCGTCAGGGACGAAGTTATTCGGTTCTTCCGGAAAATTGATCATGGGGTCAGTAACCAGAGCTCGGAATCTGACGACCAGAACTCGGGGAACTCAATATCGTTGGTCGTCGCTGCTAGAGTCGACGGAGTTACTAGAGACGCATTGTCATCTCTGTTCATGTCGTAGGCGCAAGATTGACTCACCGAAGGACCTGGGTTCCACAGCAGCGTAGGTGGGTGAGGTCGGGCGTAACTTGGTCCAGGGCCCCAATCTGTGGAGGTGCGTTACCTTACATAACGATTTATTTACACTATTCAAAGTATATACATAACTGAATAGTTCAAAAGCATCTGACGCCGATTTAGCTCTGGTGTTCGTGTGTCTCGGGACCTTCATCTTTATTTTTTGTCCTGTCACTACAAACGTGATGTTAAAGGGCAACTCCGGTTGCAAACGAAACCAAAATAAATCACTGGTATTGTTTTCGTGGCACGAAATATGATAAGAGCCGAAATGTAACATCAAAGTGAAGGCGCGGACTCCACTAAAACGTATTCTATAGATACGACCAGTCACTCGTTTGCAGCAAGCGGGTTAGCTTTTAGTCAAGCAACCCTGGGCGAGGAGTACCGCAGCACCACTTTGACGTCACGTCGCGGTGGTGCTGCGATTGATTCGGCACGTTGTACCTCGTACCGCAACACGACCGTGCTGCTGTACGCGGTAGAACGTACAGCCGATGATCTGTGTTAACATCCCTCTCCAGATGGTGGTTTCGGTTTTGCCGTAGACGCCCGAAACCAAACTTTGAGCCTTAATATTTATAAAACTACACACAATATTGAAACAAAATTATCATATCTTGCAATTTAGGGATACTGACTGAGCTGAAAACAGCCGCAATCCCAAATTCGAAAATATTGACCGGCGTTGATGTTTAAACGAAAACGTATTCGGTTTTGTGTTTGAAGAAACACTCCGAAATCATCTTCATTTGACCTCCAGAATAATGAATTATCGAGATTAGTTTTCAATCTGGAGCACGGAGACTGCAGAGAATAATTTTCCAAGAACCGCTAGCGCCCCTCAATCCCGAAGCGTCCCGCCAAATTAGAAGTTTTCAAACACTCCGCTCTCGCGCATCTTCGGCGCCTATGAAACTTGCACTTGCGATTTTGCTGTTTTCAAAAAGGTCAGAAAAAACGTCACGACTGGTGTTAGTGCGTGGGAGCATAGACCCATTCAACACTCTCCAGATTGAGCCGCCATTGCCGACCTTCTCTTGTCTTACCGAGATGCCGAGCAGAGATGGCAGTAATGACATTACTGTACTGAAATTACAGTAACTAAATTACTTTTTGGAGTAAGGAGTAATGTAATGAATTACTTATTTAGGCTGATAATTTAGTAATGTAATGAATTACTTTCAGGCAGTAATTTTGACAAAATTACTCATTATGTTTTACATTACTTTTGTCCTAAATTATAAAGTTCGTTTGCAAGCCTTAAATAAGAGGAGAAAATTATTTTGCATGGTGAAATGTTGTGAAAGAGCATCGGAGGAAATAAACGACTGCCATCTGAGCGCAAAGCCTTGTACGAAGAGCTGGACAGATGCACAGAGGAGGGCTTGAAATGCGAAGTAGAAAAGCTTGCGTGTAGACATCGCTGGAGGGCAACGGCTTACGAACCCTAGGCACGACAGATTCACGGCATACTATACTTCGTTTCTAAGCTGACAGTGCGGTGGGAGCTGCAAGCTAACCAAAACCAATCAAACACCTTCCTTTAATTACCTGTCACGTCCCTTTCTCTGCACGTGGGTATGAACGAGAGCGTGGTTGCGCGGCGGACGTTAGACGTGTGACTGCTCCAACAAACAGGTAGCCTCCACCGGTCATCGCCAAACTGACAGTGCGTCAGCTTAGGGATGAACGGCTCATAGGCTACAAAGTGACGGGCACATCACCAGTGAGTTAAACATGATTTAAAACCTCAGAGGACAGGACGAGCAGATATTTAGCCTTGTACTTTCGTAAAGCAAGGTCAAACCGTAAGCTTTGACTATTGTGAACAACAAAAGACCGGAACAAATAGGTAATTCCAAATGCCTTGTCAAAGCCCCAGAACGTTTTGTGCGTCCTCGAGCAAAGCAGGTGCCGCTCGCGGTATGCCTCGCTGCCTTCCCTTGGGAAGTTTATTCGGGAATAAGCCTACAGGCAGATATCGCCCCCTGTTTGTTGGGAAAGTACACAATCTAGGAAGTTCGCGCCATTCCTCAACTGGCGACGCTTCTGCTTAGCAATTATCCAGGCCTTTTGTGTGACAATGCACGAAAACTTGGGCTCTTCGGGTGTTTGAAAAAAAAAAAGAAGCTCCTTGAGAGAAATGACCGAGGATAGGCTCTTGAAAGAGTAGAATTAGATTGTGTCTGGAGGTGGAAGAGGAACGTTTCACGTGACGACTAAGAATGAGCTGCCATTGCCCGACTTAAAAAAACTAACTCGGACTACAACTTATATATCAGGAAGATGAAAACAAATCGCTATTTTAGTAAGAACCTTCTCCGTTGAATGAACAGCGAAATCGGTGAGTCGACTGTCTTTCTGAGTCCCATCTAAAGAAGCTATTCATCATGTTTAACACTTATGTCGTGTGCGCCAGCAAAACCACTGTTCAGTATGGTTCACTTTGAGGCACATAAGTATGTTGCGGTGTAAACAGGAAGATCTGGGTTTTGGTACATATAGACAACTGAGCTCTTTGACGTCACATCACTGCGGTGGCGCTGCTGTCGGCACTGCGCATGCGCAGCGCCTCGCTTCTCCCGGATCTGGTTCCTGCACACGCGCTGTGTGGGCAAACGAGGGCTTGTCTTGTAAACACTGTGTTGGTGTATAGGGTAAATAAAATGAGCCCGAAGTAATGCTAAAGTAATTTCAAAGTAATTTCATTACTTCTGGAAAGTAGTTGTAATGTAATGTCATTACATTTAGTCTGTGGTAATTTGTAATGTAATTCTATTACATTTTGCAGTTTTCAGAAAAGTAATTAGTAATGTAATTTAATTAATTTTTGAAAAGTAATTGTGCCATCTCTGATGCCGAGCCATTGAAGCGAAGGCCTATGCTGGTGAGAAGATCACAGTAGCACATAAACTGGCAATAACTTTTTCTGCTGTGGCAATGATGAGGTGAAGCGAACGGAATAAGAGGAAACAAAAACTGAAGATCGGTTTTGGTGGCGCCCAACGACAGCTGCCTGAAAGCGTCTATACCTGGCAAGCTTTGCAATTGCAGCGCGCTGCCACGCGAGCGAGCGACATACGTTTGATGGCCAAAAGATCTCTAGTATGACGTAACGACTTGCTCGGAGGTTTTCGTGCTTGTCTCGATTTAAATTACTTTCTTCGGAAGAAAACGAACGTGATATTCAAGATTGACGGGAGTTAAAATGCCCTAAAATTCATCCTCTAGCTCGTTGTTGTTGTTGTTGTTGTTTTCAAGTGCCTCTTTCGGGGTGTTTTAAGCAGGCAGTAGGCCCTGGTGGATTGTCACCTAGATAATTAAGGTTTTGATTTTGGATTGTGTCCGGCTATGCCAAATGAATAAAAATGATGCATCTTACGCCCTTACACAAGCACAGGTAAATACACAGCATAGATAATTATCGCCAGACCTCACTGAGCTATATATGTTGTAAGATTTTCGAACATATTATGTATAGCTGTGTTGTTAAACATCCATATTTAAAACTTTGTTTACCTGGTTTTCAACATTGTTTTAGAAAGGGTCTATCAAGCGCTGCACAGCTTGTTGAACTTTATCATGTTTTTATTTCAACTGCTGAGAGGGGAGGTGAAATGCATGCTATTTTTCGTGATATTTGTTCAAAGCTTTTCACAAAGTCTCTCACCCGTTGTTGTCACTCAAACTGAGTTCCCCATACCTTGACGAAAACGTATACAGATGGATTGAAAATGATGTTTTTTGAAGGAAACAGCCTGTCATTAATTGTGCAAGATTAACTTTTTTTAATGTTACGTTTGTTGTGCCGCAACAGTCAGTGCTTGAACATTTTTAACATTTTTGCTTATCGATTATATCACATTGTCTATTAGCTCGCCTTTGAGGCTTTTTCGCAGACAACTTTGCATTGTATAGCAAAGTAGGTAAAGCTAGTGACATTGCCGTTTTACAACCAGTACTAGATGTATTACCGAAATGGTTTAAGACTTGGCGAGTTGTATATCAATTCTTACAAATATTTGCAGGTCCCTATTGCGACGACACGCAAACCTTCCTCCTCACACTGTTTTGTTAATCATAAACAAATCTTGTATTAAAACTGACGTGAAATACCAGGGAATTGCTTCGTCAGCCACTCTTCTCTTTAATCTTAATATCGCCCAGACTATAAATGAATCCAGTCGAACTTTAACTTTCCTCATTCGAAACTTAATAGGGCTCAAGAAAACTAAAGGAAACGGCTTATGGCTATTTCTTAAGACTTACAATTGAATATGCCAGTGGGATCCGCGTCGAAAGTTCGTCGTAGACAAGTTAAAAAAACTCCAAAATCGTGTAGCAAAAAGGTTTTTCTGGAAATTATAGTGGAAAGGAAAGTGTAAGAGACATCTAATTGAATGATATCCGTTATCTTTAAAACGGGAAAAATTTCGACTGAGGTTTTCGTCAGCAATTTGTAATGATTTGACGGAGATCGAGAAGAGTAAGTAGATAAAACTACCAAGCTATGTCTCAACTCGCATGGACTATCCGGTGAAGATAAAATAAATATTGTGTAATACAGATAAAAAGAAACAATTTTTTTTTCTTAGGTGGAACGAGTTTTAGGAGTACTATATTTACTTCCTACTTACAAAAATGCTCCCATTAAAAAAACGAAAAAAAACGCGTGCACTTTTACGTTTTTTTTAAGCTTTACTTTATTCCAAATCACTATCATATTATTGTGTTTTTGTTTTTATTTTCGAGGGCAGTACCTGCTATAATGCTGGGATGCTGCAGGTCTTTTTTTTATATATAAATGAGTAACTATAAAATACATTGGTGTCAGTGGAGGGCCAGAGCTTAAGTCAGAAGTGTAAGAAGAGTTCGAACATCTATTTATATATTTTGTCGTCGGGGAACATGAAAAAGGTCCTTTCTTGGTAGCAGGGGAGAATCGAGAACAGCGTTCAGCACAGAAACACCGTATTGAGAACTAGTCTTTCAACCGAAAGAGGCGAGATACGGAGTGTCTAAAAGAGGCACATAGCCTTAAAAATATATCTTCGTTCAATATTCGCGACTTCAATGAACTATAGGGGGCGGGCTGGTCAGGCAAAACGGCGGACGAAAGGAGGCCGTTTTCGTCATTTAGCACGCGGACCACCATAAATTTCTTGCACTGCAGCGTAAAACCGGTGTTACATATGAAAGCAAAGCGATTTTTCAACGAGAGGAACCTTCTTCTAGTCAGTGCATAGGAATGACTGGCAGAAAAATAAAAAGAATTACTGGAAACGATGTTTGTTTCTATGCTGCCTACGAGAACCAAGCAGTGATACCAGACGACAGAGTCAAAACGACCTCCTCTCTTGAGCTTTCGGGGTTGCCGCTACGCAGCGTCGATTTGGCTGGAGTCGCCAATAGCAATCATACACGTCTCTTGCAGAGCTTTGTTGTGCAGACTCTAGCCTAAGCGTTTGACTGACACAAAGGAAATTCCATATAGTCGAACAAAAGATTAAACTTAATAAAAATAACGAGCAAAGAGCCGCAGTAGGCAAGAGTAACTATGGATGTTTCCTCTCGTTCGTAAAGTTACGCCTACCAACCGTAAAGAATCAACGATAATTTTACAAACATCCTGCGCGAGCAGAAGAAAGTGTTGCAGAAAAAAACGATATAATATAAAAATGATTTGTCGAAAATGTTAAAGTACACACTGTAAATTACATTACTGACCACGAATATATCTCGAATAACATTTTAAAGTGAAGATAAAATGAAGTCGATATTCACACAACGTTGAGAGTGCGCAGTCTATTACCGCACCTATTTGCATACACTTTTTTGTTGTTGTTTTTTAGTTGAGGTAGACTGAAAAATTAAAACAAACTTGATTTTGGGCTTTTTTACTCCTGGGGCTTATTTGGTGGTTATGGGGTCCATTAGCAAGGAGCTAATGGAGTTAATTAGTGACCAAAAAAAATTATGAACTTCTAAATTTTAATTTTTTTTGGCTCATAATATGGTTGGAGGATAGACGCTAAACCTCATCATATTCTTTTTTTTTACATAAAATATTGATTGAGAAATTTTTAGTGGGCGTTATGGGGCGCAAATTTCATCCTTGTACAGGTCTTCAAACCAATCCCTCCGATCTGCGCCGACTCCGTAACTCACGTTTCTGCGCAGCAGACGACGTCAGCAGCGCCACGTCACGGACGTGCTTTGCTCGCTCAGTTTCGGTTTCGAAGGAAGCAATGCAGTACACTGATAATAATAAAAATAATAATAATATATAATTATAATGATTTATTTTCTATTACACATAATGGTAGAGCCAAGAAAAAAGCCGGGCTACGAGGCTTGACGAGTTCTTGGCACCATTACATTCTGCAGCAGCTTCGGCAAATCAATATCGAAAAAAACGTGCATAATTAATCGCAGTGAAAACGAAAAACCTAGAAAATGTAAAAAGTCACTGAGCACCATATTAGTCGACATTCGTGAATCAACACAAAATATACGTTTAAACTGAAAAAGGAAAAAAACAACGTATTACATCAATCTATATATGCAAAACCATGCATGACAGAGCGCAATTCACCCAGAGCCCACTACAATTTTTAAGTAAAAAATCTACGTCACAGCTAGACTATCGTCACATAAAGCGTTAGTTTTCTAGCTGCGTTATCCATAAAAAGTTTTTAAAAAAAGTTAATTTTACATTTTGTGTATTTTTTATCTGAATTTCTGATTTTGACTTTTGTTTTCTGCTGGCCTCCATGACCATTAAGTTAGCCTTATGGCTAAAAGAACGCCGACGCCCAAGTTCTCTCTTTTTTATATATTAATCCCAGGAGAAAAACAACAACAACAACAACCTTTGTATTTTTACTGCTTTGATTGCACAATGCACGCGTTTATTTACAAAATACCGATAACCACTTTTTTATAGATGTAGCAGGAAATGTTAGTACAAAAATTATAACAAGAAAGAAATTAAATGAAGGAAATAAGCAATAGAACCACGATAATGCCTGAACAGTAATATAATAAAAACACCTGTTTAACTTTAAATGTTACGCGTGTTAGGGTGACCAATAAAAATTAAATTTGTTAGGCTCAGCTTTAAATATCTTTTAACAAAACTGTAGGCCAGCACAGCACAGATATAGTTACCTGTTCTAAAAGCTGCTCGATAGGCTTCTCGGGACATGTGACACCACTGAGCGGAGCATCCTGTTTACATATACCCCCCCCCCCCCTGTTCTCAGAAACAACTATTATAAGCTCACAATGCTTGGACATAATGCGCTCACTCATCACAGTTAATTAAACTATGGGCATTTGGGGGGGGGGGGGGGGGTTGTTTGAGGCATACGACGTCACGCAGGTTTTGTGTCTTCCATCATCGGCGGTATTATTACTGTTGGATCGGTAGGCTGCATGTTTTCATTGGCGCTTCGGTGTTCACTCCGGCATGGTAACCCGACCTTTATGTTAGATTCCTAGGCGCCCCTTTGTCGTATCAGTTATGAACCAAGGACGAGTGGGTTTCTAGTTTCATAGTTCGCGAACGCGAAACACAGCTTTGAAAGACAAAGTTTCCAGCGTGCTTTTGTGATTTCTGCTTTTCATGTTTTGGGTGAACAATAAGCCACCCGTTGGAAAGGTTGTGGCCTATCAGATTTTGCAAATTAGCGCTTATATATATATATATTTTTTTTTACAGCCGTTTTGTCTGGGTGTAGGTTACGCATCCAAGATCCAACATTGTCGGAATGTCTGGTTTGTATGCGCCTGTTTGGCGCATACAAAACAAACAAAACGCTCATTTCTTGTTTTTTTTTTTTTTGAACGCCGAGGTTGAATTTTTTAAATGTTGATGTCATGAAAGTTTAAAACATCTATGTTGACAAGCAAAAACAAAGTCGCTAGAAACACGCGTTGCTATCGCTAAGGTCACTACTCGTGCAACAGGCACAAGGCTGGCGATGCGAAAACACGAATGATAAGTAAAAATTTCGCCATTTTGTATCGGCAATTTTGTGCCAGCTGCACAAGTGGCAACTTTAGCGCACCCCGATGAGTCACACGCGCTATAAGTATTAAAAAGAGGCTGATAAAGGGGTTTTCTTATAACGCTTACGAAGTTACTAATTAAAACCATAGGCTTATTTTCACTTACTAAAAAGGTAATAACTAAATGTTGGTTAATTATTGAGCTAATTAGATTATTTTTTGAAATATCCAACGTCCGCAGTGACAGGCTCAGCTTGTTCCCGAAAAGAGTTTCTTTTTTTCTCAACTAGCTTATTGGTAGAAAGTTTTGAAAGTCTTCTGGTAAAAGAACTGGCATTAAAAACGGACCGCAGTTCTTCCCAAACGCTGCTGCTGTGGACCCATAAATATATAAAATATCGCGCCGCGACGCCACAACCCACCTATTGGGCTATTTGGCGACGCCACAAGCTTCTTGATCTGAGCACATGTATACAGTACACAAAATTGACGCTGATAGTTTATTTGACAGTTTACATACGCGCAGTGACCGGGCTAGAAACCATGTCAGAAAAAAAGAAGCATGCCAGCTTGTGTGACTACTCCCGACGACTCAAGGGAGCTAGTTCGCTAAAGCGCAGCTTCTTAAAAGGGGGGCGTAGTTTCTACACCGCAACTCTCAGTTCGCGCTCAATCTTGAGCTCGAACTGGCTTCGGTAGCGTCTACTTTGTTTTCATCTATGCTACCGAAGCCAAGTTTATAATATTTTAATTACCGATCCGCTACGCTTGCTCAATGAAAGAAAAATCAGTGCGTGTTCTTGTTCTCATGGTGAACAAAACTAGGGCACCAGGGGTTCGATTTTCGTCACCGTGATAACAAGAGCGTGATCTAACCTGGATTCTACAGAGTGAACTAGGATAATGTTCGCAGACGGCTCGTCTGCTAATGCGAGGTAAGGACGGGGTTTGTCTGCTACGAAGCGTTGTTCGCAGACGGCTCGTCTGCTAATGCGAGGGAAGGACGGGGTTTGTCTGCCACGAAGTGTTCGCAGACGGAAATAATATAGAAAAACACCTTCACGTCGACTGCTAACAGAACCAAAAAAGAAAAATGTTTTTTCCGAGAACACAAAGTAAGAGCGTAATGCCCCATACGCACATTCGCGTTTGAACGCATTTGAGTGTGTTGCGGCGTCCGTGCGGCCAGAAGCGATTGCTTGCTTTACGATTCTTGCCGTCGCGCCGCAAGGGAGTAGAGATTAGCTCAACTTTGGACGAGGCAGTAGCAGCAGACCAATCAAAGGCCGAGAAAGGAAAGAAGGGTCACGTGTTCGCTGGCGCCACTCGACGATGCGCATCCGGTGCTCCGTTCGCTGAAACTGCTTTTTCTTTTGGGGGAGCGGTGCGGAATGCGCGAGCGAGTTTATCAAAGACTCGCGATGGTCCGAGCCGCGGACAGACTGTCGGGGGAAGCCAGCGGGATTGTCTCAATATCGACCAGTTCGACGGTGTCGCCGGGCGCCGTTACGTTGCTGTGAATTTCACTTACTATTGGTGAGCCGCTAAGCGACCATAGCGGTCGACTGCGTGTCAACGCAACTTTGGGTACGAGCTTGTCGCAAGCGCTCTTCGCAACGCTACGCGTCCGCTTGCGGCTACGAAACGCACCGAGCTCAAACGCAACATAATTGCGTGGAATCCCGAGACAGAAATAAACTGAGCAACATTGCAAACACGAAGCCTCAAGGTGATTGAGACTCCGTGATTGCACTTTTCCTTATTTTACCTCAGTATCCGCGGTTCTTCGAAATTATCCTTACACGAAGAGAGTGCCGCGGCTGAGTGATATTGGACGCAAGCTGAATTTGAGATCGTTGCTACAACCCTGGAGGCGATCGGCAACCCGTGCGTCTTTTGCCAATCTCACGTTGTTTTGCTGACCTACATACACAAAAGAAAAATAATTTGGAGCATCACATTTCCTGCGATGCACTTGGGAGAACCGAGTACTGCAATCTAAGCTCGGCGAATTAATAATGCTAAAAATATGTCTAGACAAAAAAAATAAAAAATGCATCCGCGCTGTGACACTGGAAACGGTATCATACTTCGTGTGACTGAAGACTCTTGTTTCGTGAGTTTAACATATATGCTGCAGACTCGTCATTTGCCGAACTACATCGATCGATTGTAGCGCTCTCCCAGGTGCTTTGCGGCAAAGTGGAAGCTCCAGACGTCTTAAGCGACAGTCGTGCTGTTCGTGCATCGTAAGAGAGGCAGTCTCGCAGACATCAGCCACCGTGGTTCGAATGCCGTGTGCCAAGTTTCCTCTTGAACTCGTTGCCATGCGGCATTCGAAACAGGGGTCTCGCGCTGACTCGCCTTCGATTCTCTTTGGTCTGGTGACCCCGGCTTTAGGCCGGGGTCAGACGGCTCGTACGTCCACACAAAAGACCGTCTGCGAACACGAGTCACCGCAATATCCGTGGTTCGAATGCCGCGAGCCGAGTTTCATCCTCAACCTCGCTGCCACGCGGCCTTCAAAGCACGGATCTCGCGGTGACTTGCATTCGAATCCGTTTGCAGATTGTCTTTTGTACGTTGTATAAGCAGTGTGACCCCGGCTTTAGGGTGCACACAGGCTGACCTACTCTGTATAACAGAGTTCTCGGAACAAGCGTATCAGGGGCCACGAGACATCTCTCAACATTTGTGAGTATAGGTGACATGTTGCCTCCAAAATGCTGCCCGACAGCACACTCGGAATCGGGTCGATAACACTTTCTCATCAAAAAGCCGGGACAACGACGTCCAGTCAGCGCCGAGAAAGCTCGCTTTAGTACCCCACGCATCTTCTATAGCTAGTGATCAGAACGAGTTCTCAAATGTTCTTTGGCGGTCTCGTGCCTCCGGTGTTGAAAACACTCACGGGCCTGGATAGGTAACGGTTATAACACGCGCTGTGCACCGGGCATTGTTAGAGAGTTCCTCGATTTTCGTCGCGGCACTCATTGGCCACGAACGCAAACCAGGATATTCGCCGAAGGGTCGATCATTACCGACTACAGTCTGGGGAAGGAACTGCTCGTATTTATTTCTTTATCTGTATACGGCGAGACGGTGTTCCAAAACGCGTCTTTGGAGCATCGGAACGCGAGGAAGAGCAAGCCAATCAAAGGGCAACAAAGTAAACGTGCAGGGAACGCGCGATGACGACGCAGGAATGCCCTCGCGGTCATTAATTTGGGCATAGCCTCCTACATACTGACAAAGCCTGGCAGATCGCCACGAGAAGCGGCCGCCGAAGTGGAAAAGGTCGAGCGGCAGACAACGGATGAGAGGAGAGCCACGCGACTGGCGCCCCGCTGCGGCGAGACGCCAAAACACACTTTGCCCGAGCGAACAAGTCTGTTTCGGGTCCTCGCCGCTGCAAAACCTTTGCGCTGACGTCCAGGTTCCCAGAGAAATGGCTCTTTCGATGCTCTGTGCTACCAGATCCTCGCGCTCCAAATCTGCGACCGGGCACTCTATGGCTCCTTTGTCGAACTGCCAGGCTTTGTGAGTATAGAGGAAGCCATAGTTGAGGTCGGGAGGGGGGGGGGAGGAGGAACAAAAGCATGCGATGTTTGGAGGGGTAAACAAACGCAAGAGGTGCGCTAGCAGCTGCCAAACTTGCGCGCCGTATTCGGTCGCCACGGTTGAGCACAGCGGATGGATCGGGTTAAGAAGGCAAAATGCTTTGTGAAAGAGAGAAGAAAATAAATACCCCACTTTTATTATCGAAATATTATGTCGATAATTTCGTTTCTGGACCACTAGGCTCGTGTGCTATTTTCTCTTTGCACAATTAGGAGACGAGTAGTTTCTAAAAATTGAACCCAATATTCTTTAATTTTTTTATGGCAGGGTGTGCAGACGGTTTAGACACGCGCTAAGTTGAGCAGCCATTCCCGACCTTCTCTCATCTTACCCAGATACAGAGCCATGAAGCGGGCGTTGACGAGCCTTCTCAAAGGACAAGGCTGAGGAGAAGGACGCAGTAAGCACATAAAGGGGCAATAACCAGTCCTGACGATGCAGTGAAATGACAGGAATAGGAGGAAACAAAAATTGAAAGACGTTTAAAGGTTCGACATTCACTAATGTCGAGGCTTAAAGGCTCGACATTAGTGAACGTTTAAGTATAAATGAAAAGCTGTTGTTCACGCAATTGAATCTTGCGTTGACCTTTAATCACAACAAACACGGTCGAATAGCTAAATCGCGTGACATTTTACGGCCGGAAATATTGATATTTTGATAGTTCACTTTGCTGGCACTCACAGCAGCTGTAGAGGTGTAAACAACCATTTGCGAGGCATTTCTAGGGTTAGGCTCTTGCTTTGCAGAGCTCGATAAGGCTTTTGTTTTCATAGAATCAACATCTTGTAAGTACATTGGGGTAAAGACGATCCGTTATACTTAGGACACCGTAGTCTATACCTGGAAGAATTTGCATCGTCAGATGAGATAGTGTAGTTGTTTGATTTGCTGGCGCGGGAGCACTGCAGCGAAGCAATGTTACGCAGGGTATAGGTGGTGCCTTTCTTGAATATCTGCGACGATAGGCTGCTCGCGTAGGTGCAACAGGGTTGTCTGTACTCGGTATGTACCGATGCGTATAGTGTAGCTTAATTGGAACGCGCTTAACATTGTCCGAAGGGGTCGACACGTTAGAGGAGTACAATGCTGTTGTGCAGACTGAACGAGGAATTTTTTCAATCGGTCGCTCCGAGAAGTCATGGGTGCAGCTATTCATCCAATAATATCTCGAGGAATACATTAATATCGTATAATTCTTTTATTATATAGATTATTTTAGACGTCCAACACGGTATCCCTCCCCGCCTCCGCTACTCCACAACAGCTCACCAGTAAATAGCACCTGACAAATGTGCAATGTTCCTGAAATAAGCGAAGTCATTTAAACTATACACTTCATTTATTTATTTACAGAAAAAAACCTGCTTCGCCGTGAGGCATTATTGCAGGGGGTGGGTTTCATACAAACACTTTTGTTTTAGAACACAAGTAATACACAAAACAAACAAAACAAAACACTTTCTATGGATCAATATTGAAATTAAATAAAAACATACTGTCTATAAAAACACTACACAATTGAAAATTCAAAAACCAAATTTGCCGCAAGCACATCTTTCGGCAACCTATTCCACTCTTCTATGGTTTTCGGAAAGAAAGAAAAAGCAAAGGTGTCGGTGCGGCAAGAGTACGGTCTAATCTTCTTGGGGTGATCTGCTCTTTCGGACACATAAAACGGTTCATGTAAAAACACATCTCTGTTAATTAATAGTCTATTGTTGTAGATATCATCTAAAAATTTCATCCTAAACAATTTTCTACGCTCACTGAGTTTCTCCCAATGTAGGGCATGTTTCATGTTAGTGACACTCGCTCCAAGTTCGTAATAGTTTAATACAAATCTAGCACATTGATTTTGTACCTTTTCAAGTTTGTCTATTAAATAATTTTGGTGTGGATCCCAGACAACTGAGGCGTATTCCATACACGGACGGATATATGTAAAGTATAAAGTTTCTCTAATTTTCCTCGGGGCTTGCCGAAAATTTCTCCGTACAAAATTAAGCATTCGTATTGCCCTTAGGGCTATCATTTCAACATGTCCCGTCCACGTTAAATCATTAGATAACATAACGCCTAGGTATTTTACATTTGAGCTAGGTTTAATTATTTCATTATTTATCATGTACACGGAAGTAGTGGGATTTTTTTTTCTTAGTAAATTTAACATGCACGCACTTTTTAACATTTAGGTTCATTCTCCAATTTTTACACCATACAGAAATTTTATCTAGATCACTCTGTAAGGTATTAATATCGTTAAAATCATTAATTAATCTATAAATAACACAATCGTCCGCAAATAATCGAATATATGATTGCATGCCAGAAATAATGTCGTTTATATAGATCAGGAAGAGCAGAGGACCCAGTACCGAGCCCTGGGGGACACCAGACTCGACTTTTACATACTCAGATTTTTCCCCACCGAGCACGACACATTGCCCTCGTCCACTTAGGTAATCTTTAATCCAAGCCAGTACGTTGCTATCCAGGGACAGTAAGCTAAGTTTATAAAATAACAAATCATGATCTACAAGGTCAAATGCCTTTCGAAAATCCAAAAACAAACAATCCACTTCGTCTCTAGCGTCAATAGCTCCAGCAAGAAAATGAAAGACATCAACAAGTACTGTGTTACAGGATGCTCCAGTACGAAATCCGTGTTGATCTCGAATAAGAAACTTTTCGACGTTTAGATGAGCAATGAGATTACTATAAATGACATGTTCCATTAGCTTGCAGCAAATGCACGTCAAAGAAATAGGTCTATAGTTTTCCACACAGTTTTTTGCTCCTGACTTGTGTATTGGCACCACATTTGCCATTTTCCAATCAGATGGAAGCTTTTGTTCCAGTAGAGATTTATTAAAAAGAACACACAAGTAATTTGCCAACTCTTCAGAACAGTTTTTCAATATAACCGGAGAGATGTTATCCGGTCCGATTGCTTTCTGGACATCAAGTTCTCGCAACAGCGAGGCTATACCATTATATGTTATTTCAATGGGTGACATGACATGTTTAATTTTTTGTTGCACGTTTGGGTGACAGCACGATGCAGCAGGCTTAGAAAAAACAGATTCGAAATATTTATTTAGATGCGTTGCCTTTCTTTTTTCATTCTCGATAAGTTCATCGCCTACTAAAAGAGGAGGAACAGATGTATCGTCCTTTTTATTTGCTTTTACAAACTTCCAAAATTCTTTAGGGTTCATTTTAAGCTTAGTTTCTAACTGCTCGTAATACGCGTCTTTGGATCTTTTTATTGTAGCTTTAAAAAGAGTATTTATGTTTTCTAATCTCACCCTGTTGGATTCTACCCCCCCCCCCACTATTCTTATATCGAAGGTATGCTCTTCTTTTTCGTTTGATAATCTGTTTCACCTCTTTTGTCACCCAGGGCTTATTTTTAGTTTTTGAGGATTTTACTCCGGAGGGAATGTATTTTTCAACTAGGTCATGGATTTTACATTTGAACATGTTCCAGAGTGCATCAATACTAACGTTATCGGATTGTTCTAAAAAATGCGAAAAAAAAACTAACAAGTTCGCTTCTTATGGTATCATATCGTCCTTTATCGTAATAAAATATTTTTCTTGCTTGACATTTATATTTATTTATTTTTGGATGAACCAAATCAGCTGTCACAATCTTATGATCAGAAATGCCTGGTAGCACACAAACATTGTCTATGGCCCCCGGTAGGTTGCATAACAACAAATCCAATACATTTAACAGTCTCGTTCCCTCCATGACGTATTGTGTTAAGTCAAACATTTCCACAATGGCACTCAATTTAGTATGAAGCGTGCTTCCTGAGTAGGTCGCCTTGCCGTCCTCCCAAATTAAATCGGGAATGTTAAAATCTCCGCCCAGAAGGACATACTCTTTTGAGGCCGCAAGGATCAAATCAGCTAGTTCATCTAAGCCGTTACTGTTCTCGTTTGGAGGACGATAGTATACACCAACCGATAAATGTTTACCGTCTAAACACATCTGGCACCACGCTGTTTCTATAGTTACATCTGGTATTGGCAAAGGTGTAGTCGGAACACCTTTTTCCACAAGGACGAACACGCCTCCGCCGTGCGAATTTCTATCCTTTCTGTAAACAGCATAATTATCTGGAAATACTTCGTTTGATCCTATAGTGTCATCCAACCAGGATTCCGTCCCCAAGACAATCGTAGGTCTGACCGTTTCGATTAAACCCATGAATTCGTCCACCTTATTTTTTATACTGCGGCAGTTAATAATCATGACTGTGCCCACGTCCGTGTTTCTCGTGGTCACAACAGTCTTGTTTGCCCCTTGTATGTCACGACGATTGGAATTGCCTAGGTATGCTGAACGGTTTGCGCCGTTATACTTTACGTTTAAGCTTCATTGGATGGGTGCCTGGTTTGATGTCGATGGAATATCGATAAGTTCTCTAGACTGGATATCGTCGACCTCACGCACTTTGTCAGATTCATGATCAAACATAAAGCACCTATCGTTGATATGCAGTCGGTCCATTCGCAACCTGAACCGGCTGTTTTGCGTTTTCGCAAATTCCACTAGTTTCCTTCTTGCCAGCTGAACTGGCCTAGAAAAATCATCACTAACAGCGAAGCCACTATCTTTAAGCCTGTATCCGGAAGATAGGACCGCTTCTTTGTGTTTAAAAAAACAAAACTTAACTACAATGGGCCTTTTTTAGCTCTGTTGAACGCTCCAATGCGATGTGCCCTATCAATATTGTCCGGATTTATCTTTATGCCCATCTTTTTTGTCGCAAAGATCGATAATGCGAGATTCCGATTCAGCCCACGTTTCCTTATCTTTATCTTCCAGTCCGAAAAATACCAGATTCGATCTACGTGAACGATTTTCTGCATCATTGCAGCGCGATTTTAGAACAGCGAGTTCAACTTGCGCAGTTTCCAATCTTGAATCGTTATTTTGTGCAACCTGTATATCCGGCTGAGAGGCCCTAAGCTCTCTTTCAAGCGTGCATAGCTGTTCCGTTAACTCAGATACTTTTTTGTCTGCACCAGAACGCCCTTCTGAAATTTCCCTAATTTTCTGGGCTAGCTCATCTTGTAAATCCGACTGGGAGGCGTTCAGTTTTCTTTCAAGCGTGCATACTCGTTCTGTCAACTCTGATACCTTTTTGTCTGTATCAGTACGCGTTTCTAAAAGGTACTTCGTCTTTTGGGCCAACTCATTGTACTCAGTCTGCAACTGTTCAACAACAGACTGTAGGGTTGTTATCGTCGCATTCAGTTCCGCGTTTGTCGGACCAGGATTTTCTTCCACATCGCCACAAAGCTTCAACAAATCCAAAAACGCTTCAAAACTGCTTTTGGGGACGGCAGCAGTACGAGACACAAGTTTTTACTCTTTACAGAAGGGTATTCAATGTTAGTACTAACCTGGATAACAAAGAAGAACGGCATGTAAGATGACCGCATCGTGGCAGTGCAGCCGTCCCCACTAGCCGAGTGCAGTGGTGTTTCCTCCTTTATATGGTGAGGCCCAGTTGATGCCGATGTTCTTGGTCCGTCGTTGCCACGTAGCGTGTAGTCTGGAAGGTTTAGCCATGCCGTGTTCTTTCCGCCGAAGTCTGCGTCAGCCCGCGCTTGTCCATGGTGATTGTGAAGCCTCGCGTTTTCCTCGGCCGCTGAGATGACGAGTGGCAGGCACGAGGAATCCGGCACGTCATCGAGCGATAGCAGGAGCTGGATAACAAAGAAGAACGGCATGTAAGATGACCGCATCG